>JAKWJD010001758.1:11632950-11832950 GCA_027705065.1 Solanum peruvianum | reverse complement strand
GATAAGGAACCTCTTCCTGTGATCCTTTAATGTCAATGACTCTATGAGAACCAAGGCTATCAGCGACTGATTATGTCATGAGAAGTAGCTGTACTTGAGAATTAGACTAGAGTACAATGTAGCTCTACTTGAGATTGAGACTACAGTGTATAAAGTTTCTTCATATTCCTTAACAACGTGCCTACATAGGATGTGTCCTAGTTCTACCCTTGGCAAGTAGAACACGCTCATCGGAGTAGGATAGAACTCCGGATCCATGTCTAGCTATCATGGTCTATGTCGGTTATTGCCTATTCTCATCATGTGGGATACTTACTTGCATTAGATAAGTTCTCTGAAGTTTAGGTGGTGGTATGAGACACTATCTAGACATTGCACAATAGGCTTTGAAGGTGTTAGTTAGAGTCCCTAGGTCTTGTCCAAGACCATTACTTGAATTTCCTTATGTGTTGAATGTCTCCTAAATGAACTAATGAATGTAATGACTTAAGTTAAGTAAGAAAGTATGTTAATTGAATAAGTACTTATCTAGAGTAGTTAAGGGTTTTCTACTTAAGGTGTGAAGGGGGCATACGAATGGTCACTTTGTATCTTACCTAGATGAGTCTTAAGAAAGGGTCTAGTTAGGGAAGATGTTGATTATGTGGACATGATCCAAACCAAGGAAGTCTTAAGGATTATTTAGGTAGTCTTGAAGGGGTCAATCATGGACGTTATCTTCTTTATCTACTTAAGAAATTCTTTTGATAGGAAGTCTTAAGCATTATTTATGTGTTGGTACTTTGATGTCTTGTAAATGTGTATACGACTTATTATAAGTGTTCTTAGAAAGGTTATATGGGAGGTCTCTCTTTATATTGCTTAAGTTTGTCTTCGGATAGATTTTAGTGATAAGACTACACACTAAGAAGTATTAAGAAGGAAGGAGAAGCACGACTATAACAGTGAATTACTTTACTGTACAGTGAAAGTTGCTTACTGTAAATTGAGCTAAAAAATGTGAATAATTGACTAAATCTTATTTTATGTATTTCTAAGTTGTTAAATGTTTTTTTTATTATTATAATATGATTTTTGAATGAAAATATGCATATTTATACTAAATGTCGTTTTCATGATTTTTATGCATTATGCCATACTTAGTACATGTTGTATTAACTCCATGCTTTCATCTATGTCTATAGTTTTTGTAGGTGAGGAGAATTTAGGAAGGAAGACTTGGACTGTAGCATTATTCAAGAGAAGTTGAAGTATGTCCTCGTTTGACTCGAGGGCATGTATGTCTTTTATGTTTTCTATTAGAAGTATTGTAATAGACTTAGTATATTTCTCTTATTATTGTATATGGGCCGTGTCCTAAGTATCCTCGTGTCTTATGTTGGATGAGATTAAGACTCAGTATTTTTCAATTACTTTATATGAAAGATATTTTTTAAAGACTATGATATGTTTTTTGAAAAGTTTTAATTTCGGAGTCTTTTTATTATGCATATGCGATGAATGATATGTACGGGCATGTACAAGATCTCCGAGAGGTAAAGTGTGCCGCTTGTTATCTAGGACTGCCCCTAACTTCTAGGGTGTTGTTTCGGGATGTTACAGTGCAAGCTTGAGGATCCATCATCACCACCCATTTATGGGACGTCGTCTGATATTCGACAGGCCGTCATTAGGTCACTGCCAAGACGTCTGCCACTTTGAGTTGGGATCCTCCCCTTGGGCCCCTTGTCGGTCCTAGGAAGAGTTGTAACAGTATGTTAAACCCCTAAACATACACATCTAGGTCATAGGAACATCTACAATCAAATAAAACATACGTCAATTACTCTACGAGAACAAAGGCTAGCACCGAGTGATTATGTCATGGGAGGTAGCTCTACTTGAGAATGAAACTAGAGTACAATGTAACTCTACTTGATAATCATACTAGAGAGTGTAAAAGCACTTCATAATCATTAACCATGTGCCTACATGAGATGTGTCTAAGTTCTACGATTGGAAAAAAGAACAACCTCATTGGAGTAGGATAGAACTCCGGGTTCCATGTCTAGCTATCATGGTCTATGTCGGTTATTACCTATTTTAGTCATGTGGGATACTTACTAGCATTAGAGAAGTTCTATGATGTTTAGGTGGTGGTATTAGACTCTATTTAGACATTGCACAATAGGCTTTGAAGGTGTTAATTTGAGTCCCTAGGTCTTGTCAAAGACCATTACTTGGATGTCCTTTATGTGATGTATGAATCTCTTAATGAACAAATGAACTAATGACTTATGTTATGAAGTATTTAAATGAATGAGTACCTAATCTAAAGTGACTTTAGTATTCCTTAGCTAAAGCGTGAAGAGGGTATAAGGGATGATCTCTTCATGTCTTATCTTTGGAAGTTGTTTGATTTTTGTGGACATGATATAAGACTTTTGTAGTATTAAGGACTACTAAGGTAATCTTAAAGAGGTTAATCATGGAAGTTAGCTTATTGATTTACTTTCATAGGTCTTTTGATAGCATTTGGAAGGAGAATGTCATATTATCTATGAATTGACAATTTGATGTCTTGTATGTGTGTATGTGAATCATTATAAGTAGTCTTGAGTATTATTTAGGTTTGTCATAGGATAGCTTTTAGTGAGGGAAGTACATGCTAGAAAGTGTCTAAATACATGGTAAGACACTTCACTGTACAGTGAAGGGACTTCACTATAATAGTGAATGAAACCACTCTAAAGTGATATTAAAATTATGATAATTTATTTAAATGCATTCTTATGTGTTTCCAAGTTGTTAAATGTTATTCTTATTATTGTTATATGATTTTCAAACGAAAAGATGCATATTTTCAATAAATATCCGTTTTCATAATTTTTATACATTATGACATACTTAGTACATGTGGTTGTACTAATCTATGATTTTATCTATCTCTATAATTGTTGGTAGGTGAGGAGCATTTGGAAAGTGAAGACTTTGATCGTAGCATCATTCAAGTGAAGTCAAAGTATGTTCTCATTTGATTCGAAGGCATAGATGTCTTTTATGTTTCCATTTAAAGTATTGTAATAGAAAAAGTATTTGTATATTAGTATTGTGTATGGGTCGTGTCCCAAGTATTCTCGTGTCTTATGTTTGATAAGGTTGAGACTTAGTATTTCCTATAACTTTATATGAAAGAGCTTTTAAGGACTATGATATGTTTTATGAAAAGTTTTAATTCCGCACTACTTTTCATTATGTTTATGCGATGAATGATATGTATGGGCTTGTACGAGACCTCTGAGACGTCAAGTACGCTGGTTGCAATTCGAGATTACCCCTAAGTTCAAGGGTGTGGTTTCGGGATGTGACAGCTAATTTCTTTTAACAAGGAACTATCTTTTCTATTATTCATTAACCTCTCAAGTAACCCTCTAGTGATACTTGATGCAATGCATCACCTTAAAGTCACAAAGGAAGCATACATACAACCTACATAAGCCAATGCATATTATTATATAAGCATAATACATGCAAGTCTCCTTTATGTCAAAACATTAGGAACATCACAGTAACCTACATCAACTTACATAAAATGATTTCACTTCCCATACATCATTATTATACCTTGTTCATAACCAAATTTTAGAATACTAGTGAAATGAACAAATGAAGCCCCATAACCCCATATTTCTTAGTAAACCCTTCATTAGACCGCAAACCTTAACAGTTTATACACCAGCATAACACGTAAGGACAACTCCATTCATATATACAATCCTGATAATATAATCATTAAGACTCACATAGTGCATATAAGAACAAGACCACATCACATAGACTCATACCATGCACATCTTCATGACAAATAGACAAATTCTATCATGCCATACATAAAGACATACTCATAAACATACACATTAGGTCTACTTTGTAGGAATTCCTAAGGAGCTACTTGTGCAAAGACTAGATGGGTTCATTACTTCAACCAATCGTAAGTAACCTCCCTTAAGTCGTCCTATTTAGGATCCTATTCATTTAATTCCATTGTCCATTTCACTTTAGGTAAACTATAGGCTTAACTGACACTAAGATCATGGGTGCTAAAAATTAAAATTTGGTGTTGTAAAGCCTTACACCAATGGAAGGTGTTCTTACCTATCCAAGGTAAAACATTAACACATGATAGCATATTAAGTGAATTTTCTTGCTAGATCCTATGTGTCAAGCATAGTTGTGGAATTTGGTGGTACATGTGAAAACCCTCTTTATACTAATATGGGGAATTATGTGTATTCACTTATGGAAATCCTATTTATTCCTATTGAGGCATTGTGGTTATCCACCTCATGAGATTTATGGTAGACCTTTATTCCCACATTGGAATGGTACACACACTCATATTCAAGTTCACTAGGTGCTAAGCTGAGTTCCCTCTTTTAAAAAATCAGTATTACATTACTTGATAAAATATAGAGTTCATCCCCTGATATGTTTAGCTCATGAAAGTTCATCAACCTAAATCATGTGTGAAGATCCTTTCACAAGGACATAGAATATGTATTATCACTATTAGGATACACTTGAGCACACCTTTCAGAGATTCTCTATTGACTAAATTATCATTCATGTGTGTGTATATACATATATGTGAGCAAATCTTTCACACATGTTCATACATTCATATTCATACATATAGAAACCAAAACTAGAAACTATCTATCAAGGCACACATGTGCAATGCATGGGCAAGGTCCCATACAATTGCCCATACTAGTACGCCTATCAAGTTATCCGAGCTAATGGAACACATATCATACTTCAATAAACATCATCTTAACATGCATAGTAGTATACACTAGTGAATATGAGAACTACCTTTCATTTAGACACTATGACCTATACTACTTGTAAGCATGCAAAATGTGTGTGTGTGTACATTGGTCCTCATGATCAAATAATGACTATAATTAACATCATGAGGAAAACACCCTCTTAAGACCATGATGAACAAAAAAGCATAGACCACACAACACCATTTAGCATAGAAGGCAAGACAATCTTCACATTTCATTTAAGACTCTTAACCTTAACTATTCACACATTCAAATAGGGGTACATGGGTAGGGATATTTATTCTTAATAATTCATTAAATGGAATCACCTACACATGGTCTTAACTTAATCATTTACATTCTCATAACAATAGTAACATAACCTAGGTTCACAACCAAGGTAGAAGAATAGGCATAAGTTACACATAAGGTGATCAATATAACCACTAATTCATATATTCACCAATTTTCCTTTTAGGCCGTTTTCAACACAAATATAATGACAATAAATTAAACAATGCCACCATAAATGGACCATATCACACAATGCCATACAAGGCTTCATCAATTACTTTAATATAAAAAAGTAGAGGAGATAAGCATTCTTACCAATTTATCACCCTTTGATCATCATATAAAAATAAACCTTGTTTGTAAAAAATTCATATATAGGGAAGTAGCTAAATGTACTTTAAGCATAGAAGAAACCATGTACAAGTCACTACAAGGTCTTGATAAAACTAGTGCAAAACATTACCATTGTTATGGATAATAGATAGGCATAGATAATTCAATCAATTTACCTAGTCTTGTTTATCAACAAAGATTTATCAATAATGTACATGTAGGAAATTAGACAAATAATTAATAGACTAAACGAAATCAAGCTTTATCTACCCTAAAATTTAGATGTTGTCATATGCATTAAGCTATTCACTTTGTAGGCTAGGAGAATCCAAATCAATCTTTACTAATTCCATAGTTATCTATTTATATTGGATCAATTATACCTAATTATCATCAAATTATACTTATTGGCAGTAGCTAAGGACAATCAATCATATAATCGAGTGATATAGCAACAATCCCAACATCAAGATTCACAAGTTACTACTTGATAGCCTAAAAGAAACTAGATTAATTAATGCAGCTCTTAGTTAATTTGATCATCAAGGATTTATACCCACAATTAATCTATACTGTCAAATTTAAAAATAGCTATAATCATCCTCACCTAATAAAATTCAACATTAAATCATTAAAGACCAACGTTATAGTGAATAATGGAAAACTAGGCTAAGCATGTTAAAATCTTCATACATTGATTCACATGGATCCTTTATAATAAATTAAACATTATTTCACGTAAATAATAGTAGGTATAAGAAATTCAACATAAGAGAAGAATCACAAATCAACCATTAACAAGCCATGATCACAATGCCCATGCAAGGGCTAAATCGATTTTCGGAAGAGACAAGGGTTCAGAATGCAATCGGACTAAAATCACGTTAAAACCAATGCATTAACATTATTTATCATGATTTATCCATTAGAATATTTTTTAGGAAGAACCCATGGATAGATTGAAGAAGAAGAACTTTGATCATGAAACTTTCTTTTAAAACATATAGAAGACCTCTCCAAGTGAAAGGTTACGTAGAGATGAAGGATCACTATACCTTTATCTACATGAAAACCTCAAAAACATGGTGAAGGACCCATGAAAATCTAATCTAAAAGATGTTCTTGATCTTCAGCAATAATGGAGGTTTGTGGAGACAATTGGTTTTGAAGGGAAGGTTCAATTTGAGTGAATAAGATTGGGAATAGGTTGGTCAACCAAAAAAAATAGGTAAAAACTCAATTAGATTCAGGTAATAAAGTGGGGAGAATTTCCTATTCATCCATTATGTGGATCACCATCGACGGCCATATGTTGCAACAGTTAACAGCCTGCATCGATGGATCACCATCGACGGCCTGTAGGTTCATTGACGGGCCGTTTGTGGCTTCAGTTGATTGGACCTTTGCGTGTCATTTGGTTAATCCTTGCCCAGGATAAGTGTACATAGATGAGACCCCACCAAAAGTCCGTTGGTCAACCAATTGGGCGTTGTTTGGCTTGTCGATTGACACTGCCAAGGCCCTTCTTGTGGGCCCTTTTATGGGGCCCTTTAGAAGTCGTACCCAGAAGTTTCCAAGGTAAATAAAACCATTAGCAACTTTTAGACCTCCTACATGAGTTCCACCAATAACAAATACACGTAACACATCAAAACAGGCTAGGCCCTATCAAGACACACTTGAGCGTCTTAAGGGTTAACTTTTGAATGTCTTTGACGTTCTTGGACGTTTGACCTCTAAACCTCAAGAAACTTCATGTATTGTCTATAAAAATAATCGTAACTAATTTCAAGACTTCATAAGCTTGTAACATAAAATTATAAACACACACAGACACATGAGACACATAGGTGACTAGTCGTTGAACTTCTTGGTCGTTCGTTAACATTTGACTTCCAAACCACCTCAAAATTTATAAACTTCCTCAATACCATATTACAAGTCATTTTTAGACCTTAGAACCTTAACACAAACATGTTAGACTCTAGACACACTAAATCAATTTGGGGATCTTACAATATCCCCCACTTGGGAACATTCGTCCTTTAATGATATTTAGAATACTTTAATCACACCAAGGACTTCAATGCATCACAGAGCAGTTCATCACATATATACCATCATCACATAGAATTCAATGCACACAAGCAATCAAAACTTCAATTCAATCACTCTTTAATGCATCAAACATAAAGGCTCTTGTAATGTTCATAGGAGGAACATCCGTCTCCTAATCATAACATGGTCATTACACTTCAATTCATTAAGATCTTATTCTTGCAACTATTCTTTAAGTCACACTTAGGATGATTTTAATAGCTTCAAGAAAAAATTAGGCACTCATACTTCAATGCACCTTCTCCTCAACACGCTTACATGTATCATGAGTTCACACCTAAGCAAAGTACAAATTCAATTTCCTCTTGAAATGAGAAATTCTCAACTTTTTCAACGAAGGTATGCTCATGGTTCCTTCCTAGTGAAAACTAAATGGTAAGTCACACCAACTACATCACAACAAATAGGAAGTAATTTCACAAAATGTAAATTTATAACATAGCAATAACCTTCACACTAAGCATTAATTGAGGTAACACAAATCATAGGCACACACATGAACACTTAGCTAAACGTACTTTCACTTTTCAAGAGTTAACCTACAAGTATGCATTCCCAATCATAGAATTCAAATATTTTTCAAGAGAATTAACATATTTTATTTCAAAGAGACTACACTTTTCATTATAAGTCTAAACATTTCACCTCACAAATTATTATTACCATGTTTCTTATCTTATCTCATGATGTCAAATGCACAACTAGCATATCAAGATGCAAATCAACATGACAAAACATGGATTGTTGTAAAAAAATTCTTTAATTCACTTTGAAATCTTAAAATATTAAGGTAATGTCAATCAACACATACTAAACATATAAAGTTCATGCAATTCATACATTATGGAAAACTCTATTCATGAACAAGTTTACTGAAAATTCATTAGATTTAAGTTCAAGTAAGAATAGAAAGACAAGTTAGAATAATATTGACAACCTTACTACTCCATCACAATCCCCCACTTAGGGTAGACCTAATTAAGAGCAACTAAACCAAACCTTAAAAGGATCTTAACTTAACTACCTTAATTTTCATCAATTAAAAGTTATTACCCCTTTAAAAGGATTTACAAGTAAGTTAACATAGGAACACCAAGGTATTCTAAACCTTATCCTTTTTGGCAAATTATCCTTCAATTATCAAGTTAGTTCATCTCATTCAACGACATAAGTTCTTCAACAGTACAATAGTCACCAAGGTCATACATCAATAGGGGAAACAATAGAGGAGACTTATCCTTAAGGACTCTTTCTTTTTTTTAAACACTAAGGTAAGGTAACTTCTAGGTCAATCAAACCCACATCATCACCCTACATAGATAAGAGTACTACCCTCAATTATAGGGAAACATGAATTCCAAAGCATCAAGGGACTGAAAACACAATAAGATGATAGAAACAATACAACTCATCATGCCAAAAGACTCTCATTCTTTACTCCAAACAACAAATCTCCTTTTTACATTCATTATCATGTTCATATGCATGAACTCTATACAAATTTCAAAAAATTCCAATCAAAGAACAATTCAGTTGATTTCCAAAAATCATACAGTAAGCTACCTAGCATTACAGTGGACATACTTCAACATTCCAAAAATGCAACATTTAGGCAATTGATGGGAAAAGCATGACAAAATGAGATACAAGACTTTACCAAGATAAGCATACTATCATCACACCTAGGATCAAGTCTATATAAAGGACTCCAATCCATGCCAAGCAATTTATCAAGGACCACAGGTATACAAAGGAAAATATCGAATACTTTTTAGCACATATTCTTAGGGTGGCATGCTTCCATAGGTAGTCACTAAGCATTTCAAGTTCAACTCATATCATAAGGCTACCTTCATGCAAAACCATATAGTAACACTTAATTCATAAAGGAACTCATGTCAACCCTAATAACTTCTAACATGCTTTAACTATATCTTCGCATAAATTTCTCAATATAACATGCTATTTCACATAAATCTCCTATATAGCCATAATTGGCATTACATCATCAAATAGGGTAAAATTCACCTTCACACATACTCATCCAACCGTAAAACCAAGATAAGCATTAAAAATCACCTTTTTTCCTTCAAGTATAGAGAATAATCTTATCCAAGCAATCACATCTAAAAGACCACCAGACAAGAAAACATAAGAGACAGATCTTATAGAGTGAAGTTCTATTGCACGATCTGAGAATGATTAAGAAGAGAAACTCTATCGTCCTCTCTCGTACAATTTGATGTGTCGCGACTCACCACCAATGATACAAGACTATACTAGACATGGAAATATGAGACTCCTTGGACCCTAAACCATTGTTAAAAACCTCATGTTCTAATACGACATTTGTCACATCCGAGGAGCACCGCCAAGAAGTAACATGGCATCTTGACCTCTTAGAGGTCTTATACAATCCCGTTGTTAGCATTCAGCATATTGTCATATTAAATTTAGCAGAAAATTTAAAACTTTTCAGAGCACACCATATGCTAGAAACTTAACTTCATATATATGGGAAATATCATATTACATACTAGACTCTAAGTCTATTTGCCATCATAGACTCTACAATATTACAATACATTAGGACATGATCCATATAACATAAGACATAACTATACACCATTTAATAAATTTTACAGTAACTAA
Source organism: Solanum peruvianum (assembly GCA_027705065.1). NCBI lineage: Eukaryota > Viridiplantae > Streptophyta > Magnoliopsida > Solanales > Solanaceae > Solanum > Solanum peruvianum. Next base: position 11,822,742 of record JAKWJD010001758.1, on the reverse strand, counting down.
ACATTAAGACATCCTTAGAATTAAGGATTCCTTTCCTTGGCTTGGGAATCACATATAAAACTCCTTAATCAAACACATCCTTTTTAAGCATCCATAACCTGCACTTTGTGTAAAAAGTAGAGTAGAATGGGATTATTACAAGAATTCACTAAGCATGACAACCATGCAAAAAACATGCATTTAAAAGGGACATTTTCTTGAAATCATACCTCATGCATTTTTGTGTAAATCTGTATAAAACCTTTAGGCAATTGCATTTATATAATTCACATACTTCATATAGATATATTCAAAGGCAAAATATTTCATGAGATCACATAAAGAATTTATGATATTTTCAAGTTACATTACAGTGAGCAACGTACTATCTTCTCTTTTATTCATTATACACCTAAGTAACCCTCTAGTGATACTTGGTGCAACGCATCACCTTAAGGTCACAAAGAAAACATATATACAACCTACATAAGCCAACACATATCATTATATAAGCATAATACGTGAAAGACACATTAAGTCAAAACATGAGGAACTTCACAGTAACCTACATCAACTTACACAAATAATGATTTCACTTCACATACACCATTATTAGACCTTGTTGATGACCCAATGTTAGTCTACTAGTACAATGAACATATGAAGCTCCATAACTCCATATTTTTTAGTAAAACCTTCATGAGACCACAAACCTTAACACTTCATACACCAACATAACACATAAGGACAACTCCATTAATATCAACAATCTTCATCATATAATCATTACAACTCAAATAATGCATATAAGAATAAGACCACATAACATAGACTCACACCATGAACATCAGACAAATACTACAATGCCATGCATAAAGACATACTCATAAACATACACATTAGGTCACCTTCCTAGGACTTCCTATGGAGCTACTTGTGCAATGTCTAGATGGGTTCATTACTTCCACCAATCCTAAGTAACCTCGCTTAATTCCTCCTAGTTAGGGTCCTATTCATTTACTTCCATATTCAATTTATAGCCTTAATTGACACTAAGACCATGGGTGCTAAACACGGAATTTGGTGTTGTAGAGACTTACACCAATGGAAGGTATGGAAGGTGTTTTTACCTATCCAAGGTAGAACATTAACGCATGATAGCATACTAAGTGAATTTTATTGCTAGATCCTATGTGTCAAGCATAGTTGTGTAACTTGGAGGTACATGTGAAAACCCTCTTTATGCTAAGATGGGGAATTATGTTTATTCACTTATGGAAACCCTATTTATACGTATTGGGGCATTATGGTTATCCACCTCATGAGATTTATGGTAGACCTTCATTCCCACATTGGAAAGGTACACACACTCATATTCAAGTTTATTCAGTGCTAAGCTGGTTCCCTTTATTAAAAAGCCATTATTGCATTACCTTATAAAATATAGGCTTCGGAGATTCATTCCCTCATATTCTAAGATCAAAGGTCATAGATGAAAGTTCATCAACCTAAAGCATGTGTGAAGATCCTTTCACATGGACATAAAATATGTATTATCACTATCTAGTTTAGGATACACTTGAGCACACTTTTCAAGGATCCTCTATTGACTAGATCAACATTCATGTGTGTGTGTATACATATATGTGAGCAAACCTTTCACATAACACATTAAGATCACAGATGTTCATACATTAATATTCATATATATAGAAACAAAAACAAGAAACTATCCTATCAAGGCACACATGTCTAATTCATAGGCAAGGTGACGTACCCTTTCCCATACTAGTATGCCTTTCAAGTCATTCTAGTTAAGGAAACACATATCATACTTTCATAAACATCATCTTAAAGTAATAGACACGAATGAATATGAGAACTACCTTTCATTTAGACACCATGATCTACACTACTTGTAAGCATGCATAATATGTGTGTGTACATTGGTCAAGATGATCACATAATGGCTATAAATAATATCTTGAGGCAGCCACCCTCTTAAGACCATGATGCACCACAAAGCATAGACCACACAACACCATTTAGCATTGAAGTCAAGACAATCTTCACATTTTATTTAAGACTTTAACCTTTTTTATTCACGCATTCACATAGGGTACATGGGTAGGGTTCATTCATCCTTAATAATTTATTAATGACAGGACCTACACATGATCTTAACCTAAACATTTACATGCTCATAACAATAGTAAGGTAACACAGATTCACAAATAAGGTAGAAGAATAGGCAGAAGTTACACATAAGGTGATCAATATAACCACTAATTCATATCCAATTTGCTTTTTAGGACATTGTAAACACAAATATAATGACTACAAATTAAACAATGCCACCATAAAGTGATCATCATAACAACTAATATCATGATCGGAGTCTAGACCCCAGACAAGACCAGCGTTGTTGACCTCTCAGAGGTTGTAGAAAAGCCTACTTACATCATTCTTACTTTGTCTAGGTTAATTTTAGTGGAAAATTTAAAAATTTTTGTTTCTTAACTAACATACTAATCATTCTATAGGTTCATAATTGTTCACCATCAACCATCTAAAATTAAGATCATCAAGTGAAAGAAATAGTTTAATATTACACTAAATGTAGACTTGCCAAAATGGCACCAATACAATGACTGAATAAAAGGGGAAAGAAACTCTAGTGGAACATACTCCACTACCTCAATACTATGACTAAGATAGAATACAATGTTCAAGCATCCTCGAAAGCATGAGGGCCTACAAAGTCCAGATGAATGCTCCTTGTCCGGATAGTTTCAGCGTCAACCTGTAGCTCTATCGTCCACCTGTGCCTGCACCTAAAATTTTAGAGTTTTATAGGGTTAGTACACACTTGTACTAAGTATGGGTATATTACATCACACACCAAGGACATGCTTGAGTAATAATAGCTCTTTCCTAACAAAATGATTATGGAATGTCAAGTCAGTGGACTTGCCAAATTGGGATTAGGAAAGTTAGTGAGCTTTCCAAATTTTGATTAAAAAAGTGAGTGAACTTTCCAAATTTAGATTAGGAAAGTCATGCCATGAGAGTAACATGCATCATCATACTTATCATATTGCACACAACACATAACATCTTGCACATAGCACATAATATATTGCATAAAGCACAATACATTTTTCATATCATTCGTTCATATGCCATGAGACCTTGGAATCATGGAATTGACATCAAGATTTCCCGAAATGAGAGACCAAAATATGGGACCTCAACTAGGGATCCTTCTTTAACAAACAGAGAGTCTGCTTCATTCATTCTTACGTACTTTAATTCATTTCATTCATAAGCTAGTGTGAATACAAGCTATACCTAGGATGTAGTTTAATACTTTCATCGGTTTTGCTGTGCAATGATCACGAATGACCTAGTGTAATTACTTAAGTATAACTCACCTCTTGATCATTCTATCCTAACACCTTTGGTATCATTCATTTAATTACGTACATCATTTGAGGCTGACCTCGTTCATTTATTGGGAACTTTAACTTTAACCGACATAGATCATGTGAGCATCATGAAATCCAGTGTCTCCCCCACACCGAAAAGAGGTGGAATCAACGGCCAAAGTTACCCAAAACATGCTAGCGTACATGGAAGTTGAACCCCGCCAGATCCCTGGCAGTATAGGTGTAAATACTAGGAGATATAACGAGACCCATACCCGGCAAGTCACACAGTCTGATCTCATAATAATTACCTGAACCTCCGCCCTTCCGGAAAGAAGGCATCACCGCTCATAGCTAGTCTATCGGTACTCAGTATCAAGTTCCATTCCATTTAACTCATACGTCATGGAAGCTGACTTCTAGTATGAGGACATCATAGGTCAATAGATGATTTCTCATCTCATCATTAGTATTAAGTGTGTAAATCTCAATACTTTCATTAGAGTGTTCATAGAGACTAGTCTCTTCATTAACTTTACAGTCTCATAGGTGAGTACGTTTTGGTTATATTTACTTAGGCTCATTTGATATTGTTCTCATCTTTCTTATTAGCCTCATACCATGTTGTCACCACATTCATTAACATTAGCACAATTGATCTTCATAATTACTCACCCTATTTTACGTGAATGTTCATTTCCTCATATGCCAATGCACTTGGCCATTTGTGTCTTTCATACTCTTACTTTCCTCTTATAGGATTTAATCATTTCACTACATAATAATCATTTCATCGTATGCCAATGCACTTGGCCATTTAGTGTATTTTACACTCGTACTTATATTTTCTAGGGTTACTTCATTTCATTACATACATCTTAGGTTCACTTATTTCTAAACGTATGCCAGACTTATGGGTATATACATACAATCCATGAGTCTTAATTTATAGTTTGTTAAGTGACTCATATCATACTAAGATCATGTAGTACAAGACATATGTATCTTGTATATATGCCAAGATCTGTATTTTGATCAAAGTAGGTGGCATTATTCTTGAACATTTAACTCACGTATGACTTATGTATCAATACAAAAATTTGGGCAGGGGAACCAAGTTTGAATCCCTTTGACAACACTTACATTTTCCTTGATTTTAATTTTACTCCTCATTACATTGGGACCCTAGATCGAGCCCTAACATCAACATTACTTTTTAATTTCTTTTCTTATGAAACTCTCTCGCTTGGCCGAGGGGTTGTGGGTTCGAACACCCATAAACTCCTTATTTTAATTTCATTGAAAGGTTGACTATCTCTGCGTTGGTAGTGAGGTTTTGGGATCGATCCCCCACAACCTCATTTTATATTCTTTTTTATTTTCCCTTTCTCCTTTACTCTCCTTCACAACCTTGAGGTCGTGGGTTCGATCCCCACGCCTCACATTAACCTTCATTTATTTTTACATTACCTCACTCACTGTCTGGAGGTTGTGGGTTCGATTCCCACGCCTCCCATTTTATGTATTAATTTTTGTACTCTACATTTTCAGCCAGCATACCCCATATCGATTCCCCCCGACCCCATTTCTTTTCTTGCAATCTCACGGCATTACACGGGTGAGGTCACAAGTTCAAATCCTGGTGGCCTCATCCTTTTATACTCAATTAAATTTCCAGATTTATTTCTCTACATTTAGCCTAAACTAAACTTGTAAGTTTGCTGGAAATTTAGTCATTTTTTAAGCTTATTTTCACCAACATTTTCACTTGAAATCTTAGGGAATTCATAGATCATCTAGCACGTTTTGGGGTGCATTTTCATAGATTTGTTTAGCCAAAATAATGATACTCAAATCATCCACACTTCCATTTAAATGAACATCACGATTTACATAGGTTTATGCACGTAAAATGACAACCAAAACATTATCAAAATGAATCCTTGATATTAGAACCTCATTCATTGTAACATATTTGCACAGGTACACACTTGCATATAATTATGAATAGGTGGTTGTCATTTATACGACTTAAAGTACACAAACATAATAATATTCATCACGAAAACATAACATATACCTAAACCTACCAGCAATCATACCCAACCTACGATTCATTGGGAGCTAGTGACCGAGGCATGCAAAAGGGGAAACAATCCTAGTTTTCAGATGAATAATATGAACCTTAAGGGGTCTCTTGGAAAAGGGACCAAGAGAGAAGAAAACTCATACCTTTTTGAAGTTAAACTAGTTACTTTCTGCCCAAAAACTTTACCAAGAACACGCCTAACCCTACTCAATATCAATTCCACTCGAATGACAACATCCCTTACCCGAGTGTGCAATTAACGTTTGTTTACTTGTGATTTCGTGTGAGTTCTTCAAGTGTGAAGAACTTGGTTTATTTTTTATGCTTTTGTATCTTATTTTGGCATACAAAATACATGAGAAAGAATAGGAGAGATTGAGCGTGAGAGTGGAGAGATAAACGTGAGAGAGTGGGAGTTGTAGGAGGCTTAGGAGTCTAATTTTAGAACTTAGTAAATTTTAATAAAAATCTGATTTCTATTTTATTTTAAATCAGATAATGAATAAGAATTATTAATTAATTTTATTAATTCAACAGCTTAAATAAAAATCACTTTAATTCATTGCTTCCACCTAGGTTTGAACCCGGGTAGAGCAAGACTTCACTTCATAATCCTATTTTCGGACCCTCTCCAAAAATTTCCCTTTCACCTTATTTATTAGATAATTAATTGCATATATAGGGTAGTTACGATACCAACCTTTGCCAGGAAGAAGACAATTTTAGCCCTAGACCCTTCAGACCTAAGATTTCCTTTTTTTAAGTCTGGTAAAGACTCCTTCTAGTAAATCTTCGTATTCGAGAGCCCTACATAGTTGGACCCAACCTTTCCAAGGTCAACTAACTCTTAAAGTTAGTCGGTATGGTAGTAGCAAGGGTTCAGAGGTCTGTTTCTATGCATATCAATCCATGTGAACCCTGGTCTAATCATAGACATTCTTGACACATTAAGCATTTCTTATTTTATCCATTTTTACGGTTGTTACATTATCCCCCTCTTAGGAACATTCGTCCCTGAATGACACTACTACTATCTATGATAATGCTAGTCAGATCATAACATAATCACTATTCATAGCCAAGCAATAGCAACAAAAATGCAGAGATAAGGAAATGTAGACTTAAGAGTAGGAATTCTAAGAACTGAAAAGGTGAGGGTAGTGGGATCTCATATCGACCTCGGCCTCCCACGTATCACCCTCAACAAGATGATTACTCCATAATACCTTCACTATGGCAACTTGTTTTTCGGCTTGACCTGTCTGTCTAAGATTTCAACAGGTACCTCCTCATAGGACAAGTCTTTATCAACCCCCAAACCTTCCAAAGGAAAAATCGATGTTGGATCACCTAGGCACTTATTTGACATGGATACATGAAAGAATGGATGGAAAGAAGCTAGCTTCGCAGGCAATGCTAACTTATAGGCCACCTCACCCACACGTTGTACGATTGCGTATGGCCCAACATACCTCGGACTCAACTTTGCCGTCCTGAAAAAACCTCATCACCCCCCTTCATAGGTGATATCTTCATATAGACCTATTCACCAAAATCAAGCTCTAAGAGCCATTTTCTCTTATCTGTATATGACTTCTACCGAGTGTAAGCAGCATCCAACTTGTACCTAATAACTCTAAACTTCTCGAAAGCCTCATGAATGATCTCTGGTTCCAAAATGGATGACTCTCCAATCTCGAACCACCCAACTAGAGATTTACACCTCCTACCATATAATGCCTCAAATGGTGCCATCCCAATGTTGGAGTGATAGCTATTATTATACGAGAACTTTATCAATGACTGATGATTATCCTAGATACCCTTGAAGTCAATCATACTTGCCCTCAACATATCCTCCAATGTTTGAAGGTGTGCTCTGCCTGCCCATCAGTCTGAGGATGAAAGGTAGTATTAAGCTTTACCTGCGTACCCAAGATCTTCTGGAAAGATCTCCTGAAATGTGAAGTAAACGTAGCTCCTCTATCTGAAATGATAGACAAAGGAATCCCATGCCATATCACAATCTCATCAATGTAGAGTATCGCATAATCCTCAACTCTGTAAGTGGACTTCATAGGGATAAAGTAAGCAGCCTTTGTCATCCTGTCCACAATAACCCATATGGATTCATGTTGTCTCCTAGTACTGGAAGACCAATCAAACAATCCATATTAATGGCCTCCCACTTCCAAGTTGGAACCTCAATAAGCTGAGTAAGAACTCTAGGCTTAAGATGTGTTGCCTTACCCTGCTGACAATAAAGAGACTTGGCCACATATTCTGCAACGTCCTTCTTCATGTCATCCCACTAATAAATCTGCTTAAGATCATGATACATATTGGTAAAACATAGATGTATGGAAAATGTGGAACCATGGGCCTCTGCAACAATCCTGGTCCGCAAATTATCCACATCTCACACACATAGCCTGTCCTAATACTTAAGTATGTCGTCACCTCCCTAAGCAAAAAACTCATTCATCTTTATCAACACTGAGTCCTTCAGCTCCATCAACACAGGATCGAGATGCTGACCCTGCTTGACCTCAACTACCAAGGATGATTCAAAATGAGGATGAACTGTAACACCCCCACTAGTAGAGTCAACCAATCGCACACCCAGTCTGGCAAGTCTATGTACATCTTTGACTAACTCCTTCTTCTCATCCTCAACGTGAGTTGTGCTTCCCATGATCATCATGCTTAAAGAATCAACTACAACATTAGCTTTATCTGGATGGTAGTGGTCATTCAGGTCATAGTCCTTCAACTGCTCCAACCATCTCCGCTGACGTAGATTCAACTCCCTCTGTGTGAACACGTATTGGAGATTTTTGTGGTCTGTGAACACATCTACATGCACACCATACAAGTAGTGCCTCCACAACTTAAGTGCGAACACCACAGCTGCTAACTCCAGGTCATGAGTAGGATAATTCTTCTCATGAACCTTGAGTTGTCTGGACGCGTAAGCTATCACCATACAACCCTGCATAAGAACACAACCCAAACAACCCTAGATGAATAACAATAAATAGTGTATTTCTAACAAAAATTAGGAAAAGTAAGCAACGGGGCTGAAGTGAGTCTGTCCTTGAGCTCCGGGAAACTCTTCTCACAAGTCTCTATCCATTCAAACTTGGACTTCTTCTTAGTCAGAGCTGTTAGTGGGGCAGCAATGGAAGAAAAGCCCTCCACGAACCTGTGGTAGTAACCAGCCAATCCCAAGAAGCTACAGATACCTGTGGAAGTAAGAAGTTTGTGCCATTTCTTAGCAGCTTCAGTATTGTTGGGGTCCACCTCTACACCTTGGTCGGACACTAGATGACCCAGGAAGGTAACTAATCTCAGCTAGAATTCACACTTGCTGAATTTGGCATACAACTGATGTTGTCTAATTATCTGCAAGGTTAGTATCAAATGTTGTTCATGCTCTTCCTTAGTCTTAGAGTAAATGAGAATGTAATCAATGAATTCTATTATGAAAGAGTCAAGGTACTCATTGGAAAACCCTGTTCATGAGATCCATAAATGTAGAAGGTGCATTTGTGAGACCAAATGACATAACAAGAACTCATAGTGACCATAACGGGTGCGGAAGGTTTCCTTTGGGATATCTCCATTCCTAACCCTAAGATTATGGTACCCTGAACGAAGGTCAATTTTTTAAAAGAAGCTAGATCCTTGGAGTTGATCAAACAAGTCATTTATTCTAGGAAGTGTATACTTTTTCTTAATAGTGACTTTGTTGAGCTACCGATAATCAATAGACATTCTCAGGGTTCCGTCTTTATTTTTCACAAACAACACTGCACCGCCCCAAGGGGATATGCTCGGCTTAATGAAACCCTTATCAATGAGATCTTTTAATTGCAGTTTCAAATCTTTGGGTTCAGCTGAAGCCATTCTGTAGGAAGGAATCATAATTGGTTTGGTATCGGGTTCTAAGTCGATACAAATGTCAATCTCTCGAGGAGAAGGGACTCCAAGAAAATCATCAGGAAATACATCTAGAAACTCATTAACAACAGGCACTGAAACTATGAAAGGAATGCCATGATCTAAATCATTAACACTCACAATATTACATAATAACCCCTTGGACATCATTTTATTTGCCTTAATGCTCAAAATCAAGGGATTAGGACAACTCGAGTTCTACCCTTCCCAGACTAGTTCCTCATCATTAGGGAATTGAAATTTCACCAGTCTACTACGACAATAAAAAAAAACTAGTGAAGCCAGTCCATGCCAAGAATGACATCAAAATCTTGCATGGGTAACTCAACCAAGTCTGCACACATAGTCTTACCACTTACAACTATTGGGCAATCCTTGTATACTGTATCAGTTCTTACATTTTCTCCTAAAGGTGTACTAACCACAATAGGGTCATGCAGAACTTAAGGCAATGTCTCAAAAGTGAGAGCAAGCAAAGGAGTTACAAAGGAAAGTGTAGACCCTGGATCAAGTAAAGCATAAACAAAAGTTGAGAATACTTGCAGCGTACCTGTGACCACATCTGCGGACTTCTACTGCTTCTTCCTGGCCTTCAGGGCATAGAATCTGTTTCTCTTAAGAGGCTCGACTGCTGCACCCTGTGGATTAAGACTAGGCTGACCCTAACCTCAACCCTGACCTCTGTTCTATGGGCAGTCTCTAACTATGTGCCCACTCTTAGCACAATCGAAGAAGGCATTAGTGCCCTGTGTCACGGCCTTTTCGACAGGTCGCGATCTGCCTGGGTATCTGGCGGGTCGTGACACCTGTCTGCACTCTCCAGTGTGAGCATGGCCACACTTAGCACAATTTTTTTGGATGTTGCATCTCACCTCCATTTCCCTTCTTTGGATAAGGTCTGCTTCCTCTAGGTGCAATACTCCTCTGAGAATTGAAGTTCCTAGAACTCTACTACCCCTTCTTGAACCTGGATTACTAACGGCCGTCAAAATTGTTTTTGTGGCCTCTATGGATGGGACCTACCTGATTATGAGGCTTCCGCCTCCTAGCATCACGAACGCCTTTCATTTTGCATCTGTTCTCTACCTTCTATACATGCACCATCAACCTGGAGAGGTCCATATTGTCATGGAGTATCGCAAATCGACACTCCTCCTCTAGATCTCCATTGATTCTTGTGAGGAACCTGCTCATCTCATCCCTGTTGTTAGATACAAAAGAAGTAGCATACCTGGATAGTTTGACAAACTTCAGGGAATACTCCCTGACTATCATTGATCCCTGCTTAAGGTTGATAAACTCCTCACCTTTGCCTCCCTAATGTCCCTGGGAAAGAATCTCTCCAGGAAGGCTATCTTAAATAGCTCCCAAGTGACTGGAAATCCGCCCAAAGCTCGGCTATCCTTCCACATCTTGCACCAAGTCATTGCAACATCCTTGAGCTAATAGGAAGTCATATCAGCCTTCTCAATATCTATAGCCCCCATAGCCACCAAATTCTAATGCACCTAATACACAAACTCCTGGGGGTCCTATGAAGTCTTAGACCCTATGAAAATATGAGAATTCATCCTCATGAAGTCTCTCAATCTCTCAGCCATGCTATGACCCGGTGGCTTCTCCCTCTAAACATCTTGTTGGTTGACCCAGGCAGTCATAGCGTGGGCCTGCATAGTGATGGCATGTGCCATCTGGTCCAGAGATGCCTGCACCTTTGCATCAGAACACCCAGTTGGGTTAATCGGCATAGCCAGACCTTCAGCTGGAACCTGGGGTGGAACCTGATTGCCCCCAATAGCTTCACCTCTTCTCTTCTAACCAATGTTCCTCCTAGTATTCATTCTCTGAAAAAAATAAGAAGTGATGTTAGAAACACTTATAACACCAAGAAATCAAACATTAGGAAAAGAACAATAAGATCAGAAGAAGGAAAATTTCCCTACGCATCATGCAGTCTCCAATTCAGGATAGTGGTGCACCTCACTACCATGACTTAGAAACTATTCAATGTGGTTGATATGAACTTATTATTTCTGTAATTTAACCTAGTGCTCTTATACCAACTTTGTCACGACCAGAGTCTAGACCCCAGATGAGATCGGCGTCGTTGACCTCTCAAAGGTCGCAGATAAGCATACTTACATAATTCTTACTTCATCTAGGTTAATTTTAGCGGAAAATTTGAATTTTTTTAACATACATACTAATCATTCTATTAGGTTCATATTTGTTCACCATCAACCATCTATCGTTAAGATCATGAAGTGAAAGAAATAGTTTAATGTAGCATTAAATATATACTTGCCAAAATGGCACCAATCCAATGTCTGAACAAAAATGGAAAGAAACGCTAGTGCAACATACTCCACTAGCTAAATCCTATGACTAAGCTAGAATATAATGGGCAAGAATCCTCGAAATCACGAGGTCCTACAAACTCCAGATTAATGTTCCACGTCTTGATACTTTCAACGTCAACCTGTAGCTCTAGCGTCCACCTGTGCCTGTACCTACAATTGTAGAGTTTTATAGGGTTAGTACACACTTGTACTAAGTATGGGTATGTGCAAGCACACACCGAGGACATGCATGAGTAAGAATATATCTTTCCTAACAACATGATTGTTGAAAGTCAAGTCAGTGGACTTTCCAAATTGGGATTAGGAAAGTTAGTAAGCTTTCCAAATTTGGATTAAGAAAGTGAGTGAACTTTCCAAATTTGGATTAGGAAAGTGATTCTATGAGAGTAAAATGCATCATCATACATATCATATTGCACACATAACATCACATCTTTCATAGCAAATAACATATTACATATAACACATAACATTTTTCATATCATTCGTTCATATGCCATGAGACCTTGGAATCATGGACTTGACATCATGACTTCCTAAGATGAGGGATCAACATATGGGAACTCAATAGGGAGCCTTTTTTATAGATTCTGTTTCATTCATTCTTATGTACTTCATTTCATTTCATTCATAAGCTAGTGTGAACACCAACTATACCTAGGATGTAGTTTAAGACTTTCATCAAGTTCACTGTACAATGATTAAGAATGACCTAGTGTCATTACTTAAGTCTAGATCACCTCTTTATTATCTTATCCTAACTCCTTTGGTATCATTCATTTCATTATGTGCATCATTTGAGGCTGACCTCGTTCATTCATTGGGAACTTTAACTTTAACCGACATAGATCAACTTTCAGATGAAAAATATGAACCTTAAGTTGTATCTTTGGAAAGGGACAAAGAGAGAATAAAACACATACCTTTTTGACGTTAAAATCGTGACTTTCTGCCCAAAAAATTTACCCAAGAACACTCGTAAGACTCCTCAATATAAACTCAACTCGAATGACAACCTCCCTTAGCTTAGTGTGCAATTAACGTTTGTTTTCTTGAGATTTCGTGTAAGTTCTTAAAGTGTGAAGAACTTGGTTTATTTTTTACTCTTTTGTATCTTATTTATACATGAGAAAGAATAAGAGAGATTGAACTTTAGAGTGGTGAGATAAACGTGAGAGAGTGGGAGTTTTAGGAGGCTTAGGAGTCTAGTTTTATGAATTCGTCAATTTTAATAAAAATATGATTTCTATTTTATTTTACATCAGCTAATGAATAAAAATAATGAATTAATTACATTATCTCAATAGCTTAAATAAAAATCACTTTAATTCATTGCTTCCACCGAGGATAGAACCCGGGCGGAGGAAGACTTCACTTCATCAGCCTATTTTCGGCCCCCTCTCCCAAAATTTCCCTTCCACCTTATTAATTAGATAATTAATTACATATTTAGGGTTATTAATATACTACCCTTAACTAGGAAAAAGACCATTTTACCCCTAGATTCTTCAAACCTAAGATTTCCTGTTTTTAACTCTAGTAAAGACTCTTCGAGAAAATCTTCATATTTGAGATCCCTATATGGTTGGACACAACATTTACAATCTCAAATAACTCCCCAAGTTAGTTGGCTTGGATGTAGAAAGTATTCTGAGGTTTGGTTCTATGCGCATCTGTTCGTGTGAACCCTGGTCTAATCATAAGCATTCTTGACACATTAAGAATTTCTTATCTTATCCATTTTACGTTTGTTACAACTAATTAATATATTCACCAATTTTCCTTGTAGAACACGGTCAACACAAATATAATGACAATAAAGTAAACACCTCCGCCATAAATGGACCATACCACATTATTATGTACAAGGCTTCATCAACTACTTTAATATAGAAAAGTGGAGCAGATAAGCTTTCTTTCAGATTTCTCACCCTTTGATCATCATTTAACAAAAAACCTTGTTTATCAACAATTCATATATATGGAAGTAGGTAAATGTAATTTTAGCATAGAAGAAGCCATGTACAAGTCACTACAAGATCTTGATAGAACTAGTGCAAAACATTACCATAGTTCTAGAGAATAGATGTACATAGATAATCAATAAATTTACCTAGTCTCGTTTATCAATCAAGATTCATCAATAATTTACATCTAGGGCAGTAGCCAAAGAATTCATCGGCTAAACAAAATGATGCTTTATCTACCCTAACATTTATATGATGTCATATACATACAAATATTTACTTTGTAGGCTAGGAGAATCCAAATCAAATTTTACCAATTCCATGGTTATCTATTCATATTGGGTCAGTTATACCTAATTATCATCAAATTATACTTATTGGCATTAGCTAAGGACAATCAATCTTAATCGAGTGATATAGCAACCATCCCAACATCAAGATTCACAAGTTACTACTTGATAGCCTAAAAGAAACTAGATTATTTCATGCAAGTGTTAGTTAATTTGATCATCAAGGATTTATACCCATAAATCATCTATACTATCAATTTAAAAAATAGCTATAATCGTTTTCACCTAATCAAATTCAACATTAAATCATTAGAAGATCAACGTTATAGTGAATCATGGAAAACTAGGCTAAGCATGTTAAAATCTTCATACATTGATCCACATGTATCCTTCATCATATATTCAACATTAATTCACGTATATAAAACTATGTATAAGTGATTCAATGTAAGAGAATCACAATTTAGTCATAGACAAGCCATGATCACAATTTTCATGCAAGGGCTAAATCGATTTTGGGAAGGTATATGGGTTCATAAAGCAATTCGATTAAAATCACTTTAAAATCAATACATTAACATCAATTAATCATGATTTATCCATTGAAAAGGTTTTTAGAAAGAACCCATGGATAGATTGACGAAGAAGAACTTTGATCACGATACTTTCTTTAAAAACACTGAGAAGAACTCTCCAAGTGAAAGGTTACTTAGAGATGAAGGATCACCATACCTTTATCTACATGAAAAACTCTAAAACTTTGTGAATAACCCATGAGAATCCAATCTACAAAGTGTTTTTGAGCTTTAACAATAATGGACGTTTCTAGAGATAATTGGTTTTGGAGGGAAGGTTCAATTTAAGTGAATGTTATTGGGAATGGGTTGTTCACGTTTCAGATTACTTATATACACCAAAAAATAGGTAAAAATACAATTAGATTCAG
The DNA here is from genome assembly GCA_027705065.1 of Solanum peruvianum. NCBI lineage: Eukaryota > Viridiplantae > Streptophyta > Magnoliopsida > Solanales > Solanaceae > Solanum > Solanum peruvianum. Next base: position 11,807,720 of record JAKWJD010001758.1, on the reverse strand, counting down.
GTTAGGAAGTGGGGTGAATTTCACTTTCACCCTTTCTGTGGGTAGTTTGCAGGCAGCAGTTACCAGCCTGCATCGACGGATCACCATCTGCAACTTGTAGGTCCATCGACGGGCCGTCTGTGGCTTCATAGATGACTAGTTGTCAAACTTCTTGATAATCCCTTGACGTTTGACTTCCAAAACACCTCAGACTTTACACACGGCCTCAATACCATATTATAAGTCATTTTAAGATCATGCAAACATAAGAAAAAAATAGGTTATGCTCTAGAAACCCTAACTCATTTTGGGGGTCTTACAGAAAAGTTAGAAATATATTTAACCATACTTCTCACATCATCATTCACCACTTAGGACTGAAGCCCATTTGATAGCAACTTAAGTCAACCATCATCATTTCCTCTAGGTCTAACACCCAAGGTGTAAGACCCCCAAAATGAATTAAGTTGTCTAGAGCCTCACATATGACTTATTATATTTTTAACATGTATATTAAGAGTTTTAAATCATTTTTGATTGATTTGAAGTCATTTGGAAGTCAAACGTTCAAGAACGTCCAAGACGTTCAAAAGTTAGCCCTTGAGACGTGCATTTGTGTCTTGTTGTGCTTTGAAATGTTTTACGTGTTTTTTTTTGTTTAAATTCGTAGGGAAGGCCCTTGATATGTATAAGACTGTATTTACATTGGAAACTCCCTGGTATGATTCCCCAAGGGCCCTGCAAAAAGTCCCTAAAGGAGGACTCCAAACACTGCCTACGCACTTGCCTTGGCAGTACCACGACGATCTTGAATGATGCATCATAGGTGGACCTACGCCCCGTTAATAAGGAGGGGTTCCAATATATATCCTGGTAGAGTATCAGCCAATGACAATCCTCAGACCCAAACGACGGTGGCTACTTATGACCATTGTTGGGACTAAGTGTTGTAGATCGATATCCGTGGATGCAGCCTGCAATAAGCAGCCAGGCACACTACTAAGTGAAGGGGCGAATTGGATATTTACCCTACATCCTAACCTAACTTTAGGCGTTTTATTTTGTTATTTTTGGGTATATTAAATTTGTGTATAACATCAATAACCCATACCCAATTCACTCTTAAAAATTTAAACTTCCCTCCAAAACAAAATCTCTGTAGAATCTCCATTTGAGATGAAGCTCAAGAATATCTTGTAGATTTGAAGGAGATGATTTTTTCATCACGATTTCATGTTTTTTCTACAATGAAATACGGTGATCCTTTATCTCTAGATAACCTTTCATCTAGAGAGTTCCTCCTAATGTTTTCGAAGAGAATTCATGATTGGTCTTCCTAGCTTTCAATCTAGCCATGGGTTCTTCCTAAAAATGATTTCAAAAGCATGATGATAATGAATTGATGATTTAATACTGTATTGAATGTGATTTTCAATCCTATTCCATGTTGAACCCATGATCCCTTTCAATCTAAATTTAGCCTATAATGTAGTATGTTGTGATCTTGATGTCGTTGTTTATTCGTTTTTCGGGTGACCGTTCTAAAATGAACATCGACCAATTTATTATTTAATCAAACCAGAAAATTAGACACCTTACACTTTAAACACTGACAATTAGAAAAACTAAATCAAGCTTCAGAAAAAAAAAGTTTCTTTGCTTTCTATTCTATCTAAATGGTAGATTTGATTGACGGATGGTGCACCTGTCAACAATTCATAGAACATGTTCATTTTCGTCTGCTTCGCTTCCTAATTTTCTCACTAAACCCCTTTCCTTACAGTCAAGTGGCTTTCCGCTCCTCAGTCCTTGCATACTAAGATTATTCTTATACGTGCTTTCTTTCGTGGAAGTCTCACCTATCAAGGAAGTATGGCAAAGATAGTTTATTCCTGCAGGAAGGACCTCAACTCAGTACACATAGAAGTACAGTCTACCTCTATTTAGAATGATTGTTATGAAATTCAATTATGATATATTGATTGAGCTACTGTCTATGATGTAAATTTATGATGAATTTTGTATAGTTGATCCAATGTGGATCAAGGTTTGATGATTTTAATGAAATTGACCTATCTTCTTCTACATCTATAACTTGTTATGTACTGATTTCAATGTGATCTAGATTCTAGTGTAGTTGAAGTAGGATTTTGTTAATGTTATGTATCGTTAGATATTGTCCTATATTGCATTATTGATAAATTATGAATATTGATAATTGATTATTATAGGGGGGGGGATTTGGTAAGTAATTTATGTTTCTTTACTCTCTATTTAATTGGTGATGTAGTGGTTTATGCATGATTTAGTCCACGTTAATGTAAGACCCCGAAGATGACCTAGGTTAGATAGAGTGTAAAATGTTGGTATTGATGTTCTAAGGTCTTAAATATGTCTAATATGATATAGAGGTAGTAGATAAAATATTAGAGGTGTTGGAAGTCAAACGTCAAGGGACGACTAAGACGTTTGACGACTAAGTTACCTAAATGTCTAAAATGTGTTTCTATGTGTTTATGTGTGTTTCATGATGTTGTAAGGTTCTTAATTTTTTTAGTATAGAATTTACAGGCAGTGATTAAATTTTAGTGAAGTTTGGAAGTCAAACGACCAAGAACGTCCAAGGTGTTCGAAAGATATGCATTGAGTCGACCTTGTACATCTAGGCGAGGTTCGTCGAGTTTTACGTGCTTGTTTTGGATACAATTCATGTGAGAGCTGTTAAAATTATAGAAAATCGTATTTGGGTTGGAAACGTCCAGGAAATTATCCCCAAGGACCATCTAAGGGTCCTTGAGGAAGGACCCAAAACTGTTTGCATGGCAGTCCCAGGCAGACCCCAAACGACGGAGCAGTCGACGACTCGTAGGCCTGTTGATGCCCCGTAAAAAGGTGTCTTGGATGGTGACTTAACAATGGGAGGAAAAAGAATTTTGGACAGACAATGCAGCCAACGAAGGAGGGCTGTGACACCCCGTCGTGGTTGTGACATGCTATCAAGGGTAGGCATCGCTCAAGCTATTCTTGCGCAGGTGCTGCTGTCCACTTAGGAGTGAATTGGTAAATTCACTCCACTTCTAAAATAAGTCATGGACGGTTATTTAAGGGTTATTTGGGTATTTAAATTAAGTATATAAGGGATAATCACATGGAAAACCTCATTCTTCAAAATCATAAACCCAAAACTCTTAGAAAATATTCCAAAACCTCTATTGAAGTCCAACTTGAAGAGGCAACTTGGCGAGGGGTTTTTGTGTCGAAATTCTTCATCAAAGTGAAGAATTATCATCCTGAGGTATGGATTTTAATCCTTGAAACTCGTTTAATCAAGGAGCCCAACTCTCAACATGTTTTTCAAAGTATTCTAAAGTGAATTGTCCAATTTAATGATTCTACCATGAGTTCTTGAATAAATGATTTCTAAACATTCAAATATGACATAATCCATACTGTATTAAAGATTTCAATCTAAATTACCTATGTACCCATGAATTTGGATTAACCCTAGCTTTTGACTATAATGTGGGTTACTGGATATTAAGTTAATATTGATGAATTGTTATGTAGTTTCTTATTGGAATGATATAAGAATTATATTCAATTGTTATCTAATTGATCCTAGATTGTTAAATCTAGATTGAATTGATAGAGATTTCATTAGATTTTATGATTATTGTTTGAATTATTGTTCATGGCCATGGGTAAGGGACTTCTGATGTTGAATTGGAGGATTTAGCATTGAATTGATGTGTGAATAAGGGAATGAAGGTATTCTGCCCGGATTTTATTTAATATGATATTAATTATACTTCAATTCTATTGTGATTGGTATGGTCCACATATGGTGGCAGTGTAATGACTTTTACTTGCAATTGACGTGGCCTTGTCTGTGTTACTTTATTCAATATTATGAGCATGGCCTTATTGGTAACTACTTGAAGTTATGTGGCTATTTGTGTAGTTTGATTATCTCAAGCATGACATTATCTATCTATATGTGAAGTTATATAGTCATATATGTATTCTTCTACTTATGTTGCCTTAAGTTATCATGTTAGACCATGACTTTGACTTATGATTATAGTGTTAGGTTAAGTCTTGGTTAATCCTAATTGAATTTATGAGTCAATGTGGATTACGTTAATGATATTATAATATATAGGATGACTTGAGGACATTATATTATTTCTAGGTATTTCAAGAATGACATGCATTATGAGTTCAAAGTGAAGTATTTGACGTCTTGCCTTGATTGACTTGTATCTATTGCGTGATGTATATATGATTATGAATATGTCATGTCTTGATTTAGGGTGTTAGAACACTTAGTCTTGAATATATGAATTACATGTGACTTTAAATGATGATATGAGAGTCTATTATGTGAAAACCTTGACTTAAGGGTAAGGTTAAGATTGATTTTAAGTGTAAGTCATAATGGTATCCTTCAAAGTAAAGGAATGATGGACTTTAGGTTAGTTAACTGGAACGGCATCATATTAATCATTATGAGCTTCTTGTCGCCATTGTGAGGTAGCCCTAGTGGACTTTTCTTGGTAGGGTAAATGTGATTGGTTTATGAACTTGTTACGGAACCCTTTCTGTGAACCTAATATATGAATTACTTTATGAGAACAAAGTCTCTCACCGAGTTAGTATGGTAAGTTCTAGTTAAATATGAGACTAGAATACAAAGTATGCCCTTCATATTCCTTAACCACGTGCCTACATGAGATGTGTCTAAGTTCTACCATTGACAAGTAGAACAACCTCATCGGAGTATGATAGAACTCCGTATTCCATGTCTAGCTATCATGGTCTATGTCAGTTATTGCCTATTCTCATCATATGGATTACCTATTAGCATTTGAGAAGTTTATGGAGTTTAGGTGGTTGTGTGGGATCTAGACATTGCACAATAGACTTTGAAGGAGTTATGTGAAGTTCCTAGGTCTTGTCCAAGACCATTATTTGAATGTTTTTTATTTGATATATGAGTCTTAATGAACTAATGAATTATGTTAATGAGTATGTAAATAAATGAGTACCTAATCTAAAGTTACTTAAGGATTCCATAGCTAAAATGTGAAAAGGGCATAAAGGATGATCTCTTCATGTCTTATCCTTGAAAGTCTTGAGGATGACTCTAGTTAGGGAAGTTGGTTGATTTTGTGGACATGATCTAATCCTTAGATAGTCTTAAGGACTATTTAGGTAATCGTTAAAGAGATCACTATGGTCGTTACCTTCTTGATTTACTGAAGTACGTCTTTTGATAGCCTCTATGAAGAGAATGTCATATGATATATCTGCTAGTGACTTAGTGAGAATGATTCTATCTTAGGGAGTCTATAGGATCTCTTGAGTGTGTGTGTAAGGGATAATATTAGTGGTCGCTTCACAAATCACTCAAGTAGGACTTAGAGTTAACCTTTGGTTGAAGAATCATACCTTGATGTTTATGATTGCATCGTAAGTATGTATGTGACTCATTATAGGTAATCTAGAGAGGGAGTATAGGCGGTCTCTCTTTTTTTGACTTAAGTGAATCTTAGGATGAATTAAAGTGAGGAAATTACATGGTAGAAGTATCTTATGAGTTTCTAAATTTATTTATGATGTTATTATGATCAAAATATGATTTTTAAATGAAATGATATACATATCCAATAAAGTCCATTTTCATGATTTTTATGCATATAACCATACTTAGGTCATGTGGTTGTACTAACTCTTTGCTTTTAATCTATCTATATAGTTCTTGGTAAGTGAGGAACTTTGAGATGTTGAGACTTGGGCTTAGAAGATCGTTCAAGATAAGTTGAAGTATGTCCTCACTTGACTCGAGGGCATATATGTCTTTTATGTTTTCTTATTGAAGTATTGTAATAGACTAAGTATTTTTATATTCGTATTTTGAAGTATGGGCCATGTCCCAAGAATTCTTGTGTCTTAAGATGATGAGATTGAGACTTAGTATTTCCTATTACTTTAATATGAAAGATATTTTGAAGACTATATTATGTTTTGTGAAAGTTTTTAATTCCGCACTTCTTTCACTATGTATATGCAATGAATGATATGAAAGAAGCTTGTCTAAGAACTCTGAGAGTTCGACGACGCTAATCACAATCCAAGATTGTACCCTATCTTCTAGGGTATGGTTTTGGGTTATGGCAAAGCTTGGTATCAGAGTTTAGGATGGTTAAAGTAGTATTAGGAATCAAAAAGTCTTATTAAGTCACGTCTAGTAGAGTCTTGACCATCGATGTGAGTCGCTACACATCTATGGGAGAGAGGCTATCGAGCGATAGAGTTTTCCTTCGTTTCTACTCCTATGTCATGCAGTAGAGTAAATGTTATGATTATCCATCTTATGAGTTTCCTTGTGTTTTCTAGGAGATGAATACTAAAAGGATGTCCGCTAGAAGGTTGGAAGAGGAGAGGGTGAATGAGGAGGTTTCACCTCAAGTTTAGAAAGTTGGTAAAGCTCCTCAAGGTGGACAAGGAGTTCAACGTGCTCAAGATTCCCAAGTACCTCCTCAAGGTGATCCTATTCCTATTGTGGAAGGAGGGAATTGAGGTTTCGCAGATGTCTAATGGGGAGATTAGAGAGGCTTCAATTGCTATAGCCCGAGCCTTGATTATACAAGCTAATTTGAGTATGATGCCTAGGATTGTGGAGAGCACTATGACTTCTAGCTTGAGAGATTTTGTGAGGATGAGTCCTCCTATCTTTCTTGGCTCTAAGGTAAATGAGGATCCCCAAGAGTTTCTTGATTGAGTGTACAAAGTTTTGAGTGCTATGGGGGTTACATCTAGGGAGAAGGCGGAGTTGGCATTTTACCAATTAAGGGATGTTTCAAAAATTTGGTACACTCAATGGAAGGATAATAGGCCAGAAAGATCAGTTCCTATTGAATGGAAGAATTTAAGGATGCTTTTCTTGGTATGTACTTTCCCCGAGAGAGGAGAGAAATTAAGGTGGAGGAGTTTATCAATCACAAGCAAGGCAATATGAGTGTTGCGGAGTACTCTTTGAAATTCTGAACTTTGTCTTGGTATGCCCCTTTTCTTGTGTCTAAACCAAGAGATTAAATGAGTCATTTTGTGACGGGGGTAGTTAACTTAGTGGTGAAAGAATGTCGTACCGCTATGTTGCATGATTATATGACCCTATCTAGACTCATGGTGTAAGAACAATATTTTGAAGAGTCTAAACTTAGGATGATGGCTAGAAGTTTGAAAAGGAGTGGTGCTAGTGATCAAGAGCAAACTAGGTTTAAGAGAAGGTTCAATCCCAAGGAGAATCTAGGAGTGCTGAGTTCAAGGTTGAAAAAGGAGGTGGTTCCAAGGATTGCAAACCTATTTGTGTAAATTGTTGCAAGAAATATTATGGTGAGTGTCTATTGGGTACCGGGAGTTGATTTGGTTTTGGTAAAGATGGGCACAAAGTGAGAGATCATCCAATGATTGATTCTAGAGGTAAAGAGGGTAAGAAAGTAGCTCCTAATGTTCCAAAAAATGATGCTTCAACAAAGAGGCACTTCTTTGCACTCCATTCTAGAGTGGAGAAGCCGGATGAGAAGTAGAGTGATGATGATGTTGGTATGTTCTCTTCCTTTTGTTAAGATATAAGTTCCTTCTAAGTGGGGGTGTATGGTTTGTAGATTGGATAGAAGTTCTTGAAATTGTTGCTTGTACATGATGTTTAGGAGTTTGGTTGAAATTGAATTTCATTAACTTCTTGCATTGTGTGTTTTATGAAGCATTTATTATGTTGTAAGATGTGTTTATATGATGTTGTTTTGAATATCAGTATGTTTATATAATGAATTACTTAAAATGTGGATTTTTGAAAAATTGCTTAAAAACCCTTGTTGCTTTAAGACTGCATAATGCCATATTTTTGAGAAAATGACTAATTGATTTGTTTGCCAAAAAAATATTGTAATGTGGTTAGAAATAATGTATATGAGTAGGGTATTGAGTATAAATTGAGTATTACTATTTGGAATAAAGAATGTGAGTTTTGTAACATAATGAGTTATATAATTATTTTTTTAGTTTCTTGTTATGAATTGATGTTTTCTTGTGATTATGTGTTGTATTGCATGGTTATTATATGCTAGTTGAGTCTCTAATCTTGAAAGTGTTCGGGTGACAAGTGTCATTTGAGGACGAATGTTGTCCATGTGTGGAAGATTGTAAGACCCCAAAGATGACCTAGGTTAAATAGAGCCTAAAATGTTGTTATTGATGTTCAAAGATTATAAGTATTTCTAAATATGTATAGAGGAAGTAGCTAAAATATTAGAGGTGTTGGAAGTCAAGCATCAAGGGACGACTAAGCCGTTTGATGACTAAGTCACCTAAATGTCTAAAATGTGGTTCTGTGTATTTAATGAAAAGTTCTCAATTGATTTAATATAGCATGTATAGGCAATGGTTAAAGTTTCGTGAAGTTTGGAGGTCAAACGACCAAGAACGTCTAAGGTGTTCGAAAGATATGCCTTGAGTCGACCTTGTACGTCTAGGCAAGTTTCGTCGAGATTTACATGTTCGTTTTGGATGAAATTTATGTGAGAGATTTTAGAATTTAGACGATTGTATTTGGGTTGGAAATGTCCATGAAATTATCCCCAAGGACCATATAAGTGTCCTTGAGGAAGGACCCAAAACTGTTGGCATGGCAGTCAAGGCAGACCCCAAACAACGGAGCAGTCAATGGCTCGTAGGCCTGTTAATGCCCCGTAAAAGGGTGTAGTCGATGGGTACTTAACCATGGGAGGGAAAGGAAGCTTGGCCAGCCACTTAAGCCAACGACGGAGGGCTGACGGCCTGTCATGGCTGTGAAGCCCCGTCATGGGCAGGCGTCGCACGACCAGTTCTTGCGCAGGGGCTGCTTTAAACTTAGGGGTGAATTGGTAAATTTACCTTACTTCTATAAAAAGTCATGGACGGTTATTTATGGTTTATTTGGGTATTTTAATTAAGTGTATAAGCGATAATCACATGGAAGACCTCATTCTTCAAAATCAAAGACCGAAAACTCTTAGGAAATATCCCAATATCTCCATCGAATTCCAACTTGAAGAGGCAACTTGTTGAGAGGTTTTTATGTCAAAATTCTTCATCAAATTAACTAAATATCATCATTGATGTATGACTTTTGATCCTTGAAACTCGTTTGATCAAGGAGACCAACTCTCAACAGGTTTTTCAAAGTTTACTAAAGTGAATTGTCCAATTTCATGATTCTCTATCATAGGTTCTTGAATAAATGATTTATAAACATTGAATTATGATATAATTGATATTTTATTGATGATTTAAATATAAATTACATATGAACCCATGAATTTTGATGAATCCTAGTTTTTGACTATAATACGGGTTAATTGATATTAAGATAATACTGAAAAATTGTTATGTAGTTTCTTATGGGATTTCTAATAATATAATAAGTATATTCAATTGTTATTTAATTGATCTTAGATTTTTAAATCTAGATCGAATTGATAGACATTTCATTGGATTTTATGATTTTTGTTTGAATTATTGTTCATGGTCATGGGTAAGGGCCTTGTTATGTTGAATTGGAGGATTTAGCTTTGAATTGAAGTGTGAATAAAGGAATGAAGGTATGATGCCCTGATTATATTTAATTTTATATTAATTGTACTTATATTCTATTGTGGTTGGTATGGTTCACTTATGGTGGCGGTGTTATGTGTTTTACTTGCAATTGACGTGGCCTTGTCGGCGTTACTTTATGCAATATTATGAGCATGGCCTTATTGGCAACGACTTGAAGTTATGTCGCTATTTGTGTAGTTTTATTTTGTCAAGCATTAAATTATATACCTACATGTGAAGTTATACACTCATTTAAGAATTCTTGTACTTATGTTAACTTAAGTGATCATGTTAGACTTTGACTTTGACATTATGATAATAGTGTTAGGTTAAGTCTTGGTTATTCCTAATTGACTTTATGAGTCTATGTGGAGTACTTAAATGATGTTATTATGATATATAGGATTAATTGAGGATATTATATTATTTCTAGGTATTTCTAGAATGACTTGCGTTATGAGTTAAAAGTGAAGTATATGACGTCTTGCCTTGATTGACATGTATCTATTGCTTGATGTATATATGATTATGAGTATGTGATGTATTGGTTTAGGGTTTTAGAACTCTTAGTATTTAATGTATGAATGACATGTGACTGTAAATGATCATATGAGAGTCTATTATGTGAAAACCTTGACTTAAGGTTAAGGTTAAGATTGATTGAAGTGTAAGCCGTAATGGTATCCTTCAATTTAAAAGGAATGATAGACGTAAGGTTAGTTGGATGGAATGAAATCATATTAATCCTAAGGAAAATCATCATGAGCTTCTTATCGCCATTGTGAGATAGCCCTAGTGGACCTTCCTTTGTAGGGTAAATGTGATTGGGTTACGAACTTGTTATGGAACCCTTTTATGTGAACATAATGTATGATTTACTCTATGAGAACGAAGGCTAGCACCGAGTGAGTATGGTAAGGCAAAGTAGTTCTAGTTAAGTATGAAACTAGAATACAAAGTATGCCCTTCATATTCCTTAACCATGTGCCAACATGAGATGTGTCTAAGTTCTACAATTGGCAAGTAGAACAACCTCATCGAATTAGGATAGAACACCGAATTGCATGTCTAGCTATCATGGACTATGTCGGTTATTTCCTATTCTGATCATTTCGAATACCTATTAGCATTTGAGGAGTTTATGGAGTTTAGAATGTGGTATGGGATGCTATCTAGATATCGCACAATAGACTTTGAAGGTGTTATGTGGAGTTACTAGGTGTTGTCCAAGACCATTATTTTAATGTCCTTTATGTGATGTATGAGTCTTAATGAACTAATGAATTATGTTACGGAGTATGTAAATAAATGTGTACCTAATCTAAACTGACTTAAGATTCCTTAGCTAAAGTGTGAAGAGGGCATAAGAGATGATCTCTTCATGTCTTATCTTTTGAAGTCGCGAGGATGACTCTAGTTAGGGAAGTTGGTTGATTTTGTGGACATGATCTAATCCGTAGGTAGTCTTAAGGACTATTTAGGTCATGTCGAAGAGATCACTAAGGACTTTATCTTCTTGATTTACATAAGTACGTCTTTTGATAGCCTTTGGGAAGAGAATGCCATATCATCTATGTGTTGGTGGCTTAGTGAGAATAATTCTAACTTAGGGAGTTTGTAGGATCTTTTAAGTGTGTGTGTAAGGGATTGTCTGGGCGGTCGCTTCACAACTCACTCAAGTGAAACTTAGAGTTCACCTTTGCTAGAAGAATCTTACCTTAATGTTAATGATTGCAATGTAAGAATGTACGTGACTCACTATAGGCAAACTTAAGGGTCATTTAGGCACATCTAGAGAGAGTGTATGGACGGTCTCTCTTTGTGTGACTTAAGTGAATTTTAGGATGACTTTAAATGAGGAAATTACATTCTAGAAGTATCCTACGTGTTTCTAAATTGATTGATGATGTTATTATGATTAAAATATGATTTTTAAATTAAAAGATGCATATTTCCAATAAAGTATGTTTTCATGATATTTATGCATATAGCCATACTTAGTACATGTGGTTGTGGTTGTATTAACTCAATGTTATATATATATATATATATATATATATATATATATATCTATATATATATTATATAAAGTTCTTGGTAGGTGAGGAGCTTTGAGAAGTGAAGACTTGGACTTAGAAGATCGTTCAAGAATATTTGAAGTATGTCCTCAGCATGCCTATTTTTCTATTCTAGTTATGATCTAGGTTATATTCCTATTGTATAAGCATGTGGAGGACTATGTTAGGTATATTTTTAGGTGCTGCCATTGATGAGGTAATGATGATTAATGACCCCTACCTATGTACACCTATATGAATGTGTTATTATCTAAGGTTAGGAGTCTTGTATGCAAGTATTGAAGTTATCTTGTCTCCTATGCTAGTATGTGTTGTGTGGTCTATGCTTTGATGTGCATTGTTGTCCTAAGAGTGTGGCTGCATGTTACCACCCAGAAGTACACCCTAGAAGTTAGGGAAACCCTTAGGTTAGAACAAGGCGTACTTGACCTTTCGAAGGTTTTCTACTACCTCTTAGCTATCATTCATTACATTAGACATGAAAAAGTGCGAAATTAAAACTTTTCCCAATAAAAAATAACAAGGAAAACATCTTTTTTAAATACAGTAGTATAGTTTAATCATCACAAGCCAATTTAATGACATGACATAAATGTCTTCGGCACACTATGTCACGACCCGAAAGCACCCACTAGATGTTAGGGAGAACCCTCGTTTCATGACTGGGCGTACTTGACCCTTTGGGGTCTTGAACAAGCCCTTTACTATTGTTCATCGCATAATACATGAAAAGTAGTGCTGAAATTTAAAACTTTTCACGAATAATTAATAAAAGACAATCTTTCATAAATACTTAGAGAATCTCGTCGTCACAAACCAACTTAAAGACACGACATAATAAACATAATATCTTAGGGACATGGCCCTCTACAATAAAGTAAAATACATAACAAGTCTATGTGTAAAGCTAAGAAAAGGACTATGCCCTCAAATATATGAGGATATATTTTGCCTTGAGTAATACTTTACCAAGCTCTTGCTTGTGGCCTTCAGACCTTTAAAAGCTTATAACCTATACTTATATTGTCTAGAAAAGTATGGTGTTAGTACAAAACAATGTAATAAGTATGGAATATGCAAAAACATGTAAAAAGGGACATTTTAGTAAAAATAGCTTTCATGCAATTTAAGTAAGACATTCATGAATACAAAGGCAAAACATCATACTGACCATCATTTACAACATAGATAAGGATTCCCATATTTTAAGCCAACAAGAAACATTACAGTAAACCAACTTGACTTTCATAGTGAACTTCTTAAGAATTTACAGTAAATACATGTGAACAATGACAATGAATCATTTAAAATATTCACTATAAATTCAACTTTAACAATTACAATGAACTATCCTACACTAAATGAGTGAACATTCAAGGCCAAGCAAAAGAGAAAGTGAACTCAGTTTCCTTAAGAGTTTCCCTACCTCAGAATTATCCTAAGTATCACAAAGGTAAGATATGAAGGAAGTATGCATATGCATCCTCCAATACACACCAAAAAAAACCCTCAAGACTACCCCTTTCGGCTTACTAAACTCGGGAGAAACAAGCCCCTAAATCAATAGCAAGACACTAAAAGACACCCAACAAATCTCCAAAAAAGTCCTCCATTTCGTTATGCCTACTTAGTGCAATGATTATTAACATCCCATACCATCACCTACCGTAAGTAGTACATTCTTTTAGAAGATTTGTCACCATCTCTTCCCTTTCGGAAGGTCCTACCTAGTGCAATGAGTAGATAACGTCCCATACCACCACCTACCCTAAGTAGTACGTTCTTTTAGAAGACTTAGTTCAAGTAATTCTTTGTGGGGGATTTGCTTAATCAACATAGACTATGAGAGCCAGACATGGAATCCCGATATTAACTCCTATCGAATGACGGATCTTCACTTGCCTAGAGAAAGGTCATGCTTCTTAGTTTTTACATGGCTTTCACAATAGCTACACCTATGAGGGCACATAGTCAAGGGATAAGGATATTTATACTAACTAACTCATTCCCTACGAACGAGGAGTACTCATCTCAGCAGGTACTTTGGACTAAAGCATCTATACTCACGAAGTGTAATCCACCTCCCCTTCATATCATCTGTGTGCTAGACAAACTCCGCACGAATTTCTTAACATAATAGTCTATCATAGAAAGCTCACTAGGAATGGAGAGGTTGCTACTTGACACCACATCTCAACTCACGAAGTGTGTCCACCTTAAGATTCCCCTTTTTACTCAACTTGGAATAATACATTCTTCAAAGTGTTTGTGTGTACACGTGCACACCTTGCATATAAGAATCATTTCATTTTCATAAATTTCCAAAAATACATTAACTTTGGTTCATCAAGTTACACACTCTACATGCTTTTCATAATCATATACTTCATTTAGACTTAAGCTAGGTCAAGCATGCAACTCAAGCTACACCAAAACACAATACCAGACCCATTTCGAATATTTATTAATTTCACCTGTTATACCTTCAAGATTAAATATTTAAACATACTAAATAACATAAATTTCCTCAATTATCACCGCTATCCATAAGATGGACCATACCACTTAATATCAATTCATAATAAGAACTATATAATGGAAGAAACTCAACATCAATTCAAACCATCATAATTAATAAGAAATTTATAAATATTTCACCATATTAAGTCCATTAGGGAAGTACAAATACAAGAAGACCCAAGTTGGTACTCTACTCAAATCATGCTCACATAAACCATTTTCAAGCCAAATGTTTAAGTATACATAAACAAGAGTTTAATTAGAGTTTTAACATCAAAATCATCAATTAAAACCAAAATAAATACATTTAAACCATTAAAACTTAAATAGTAAACGACCCCTACTAGAAATCAAAGTTAGAAGGACTTTGAGTTTAGAAACCCTTCTTCGAAGTTGGCTTCTTGAATGAAAAGATATTTAAGAATTCATACCATACTTCAATTAAGGAAGCAAAATCCAAGATATTTTTATGGAGAGACACGTCAAACAATCCCCCCTATCCTTCCTTGACCTCTAATTTTCAAAGTAGTCTTGAGAGAGTTTGCCTTTAGCGAGAGAGTTTGAATATTTTGAGGAGAGGGGTCTTGTCTAGGTCTAGGGTTTAAAACTATTTTAATATATCCTAAAACACTAAATATTATAAACCTATAGTATTTAAAGACTTGGGGTGTATTGACATAAAACACCCCAAGTTGGCAGCAACTTCACAGATTTGTAGGCCTCACATACGGACCTTCACCAACGGACCATCCTTGAGACAATGAACCATTGGTAGGGTCTTGTTCGTTGATACTTAGATCCAAATAGAGCATGAACAACTAAACTCACTTGTCGATAAAGAACTTGAAATAACCAATTAGATAAATAAGATGAAACAAAAATTAAATGAAAATCTAGAAATAGACAAAATAGATGAAATAAATGAATCAGATACAACAAATGATAAAAAATCAGAAATAAGTGATATAAGTGAAATATACACAGAAATTCTGGAGTTTTAACTATTGATGTACTAGGTCGATTCATATCTCCTGTATTTATTTCTAATTTTTTTCGGCTTATTTATTTGTTCTAGAATTTCTGTGTATATTTCACTTATATCACTTATTTCTGAATTTTGATCGTTTGTTGTATATGATTCATTTATTTCGTCTATTTCGTATATTTCTAGATTTTTATTTAATTTTTGTTTCATCTTATTTATCTCATTAGTTAATTCAAGTTCTTTATCTTTTTCATCCTGTTTTAAAACTAGCTATAAATATAAAAAACCAAGACAAAGGTATTATGTAAAAAATTATAAAATAAAAAGACCATATAGACCAAAAAGAAAATTATCCCAATGTACTTGTTATAATTGCGGAAAGATAGGACACTTAGCTAAAGACTGTAAGCTACCTAAAGATCCAAAAAGAAAACAAATTGCAGAAATAATAATAGATAATGATGAATATATGCGAATAGAATATATAGACTATGAATTAAGCAAAATGATAGTATATATGAAGTATCAGATATAGAATTTGAGGGACCAACGAACTGTCGTTAGGGTCGTCGACGGACACTGCATTTTGGCAGATTTTGCCCATGTCTTGGTCCGTTCATCTAGCGCCCCATGTGGGTTCTAGATGGGGTCATGCCCAGACATTAAACCCATAAACTAAGTCTTCTAGGTATTACGAACATTCAATGCAAGTTTCAAGTAAAACGAACACGTAAAACTCATCTAAACACAACAAGACTTACTTAGACATTCTAAGGCATACTTTCCGAATGTCATGGATGTTCTTGGTCGATTGAACTACAAACTTAAACAAACATAAAACACTGCGTAAGGACACTAAACTAACTTATTTTAACTTAAAGTCAACTCAAGAAACAATGACGAGGATCTAGTTCACCTTAGTTCATTTTGGGGCGTTACATTCTCCCCCACTTGTAATAACATTCGTCCTCGAATGACACTTACACTTTAGAATAACAAGGACTCATTTGGAATCACATAACACAGATAAATCATGATAAAAAAACTCAAAAATCATAGTATTATCTTACAAAGAGCATCCTTTCACACTTTCAAACACTGAGCAACACAAACTCTTTTATCAAAACATGAAGAAGTCTAAATTCACTCTTAGTCTTATTTTATGGAGGAGCTACCTTCCCCAACATTAAAAATGCTCATAAAATACTTTTAAACACATTGAAACTTCAATTCAAGACAACACAATTTTTCTCAAAAATCAAAATTCTCATTGTGAAGTTCACTGTGTTGACTCCCAAGTTACCAAATTTTTTGAAAACACATTCTTTAAGTTATTCATCAAGATGACATGATCATATGAACAATAAAACCATATAATCTCACTTAATAACAAAAATGCAAGAACAAAAAAGAGTTAAGACTTACCAAAACCATCAATCTGGATTAGTTGTCCTGCCTACCCCCATCCTATAAGAATGGTTCTTCTTGGGAGCATTGGGATCTAGGGAACCTTAATTGACATCTTTCCCCCTTTGATTTGAGGTTTGGGCAGTCCCTCATCTTGTGTACCCTATTACCACATGCAAAATAACCATTCGTCCCAGAAAGACACTCACCCCCATGTTGTTCCACAATTAGGGCACGTAGCACTTTCATACGAATGACCACCTCCTTGAGAATGTTGATTTGGATCCCTATCCTTGTTTTCCATGGAATAATCTTGGGTATTAAACCACTTATTAGGCCTTTGGTGACTAGAATCATACGACCTAGGCGTTTTACCCTCTTGCCTTATCTCCCTAATTTGGACTCCTCAATTTGCTGCGCATAAACCATATGCTTAGATATATCAATATCATTAAGAAGCATTGTCGTATGACACTCTTTTTCCACCAAGCTAGACACTCCCATCACAAAAATTATTCATCCTAGCCATAGCATTGGCTACCATGGTTCAGGCATACTTGGAGAGTTTGGTGAATTTGAGAGAGTAGTACTCTTGAACACTCATTCCACCTTGACGAAGGTTCATGAATTCAATCATGTTCTTCTCCCTCCATTCTTGGGTTACGAACCCATCTAGAACAGATTCTTTCAATTCTTCCCAATCAACCGGCCCTCTTCCTAGGGGTCTCTCACTCCTCCATTGCTCAAACCACACTTGAGCCACCTCTTTAAGTTGGTAAGTCGATAACTCCTTTTTCTTCCTACGGGTCACACCCATTGCATCTACCAATTTCAAAACCTCTTCTATGAAACGTTGTGGATCTTTATCCACCTTAGTTCCATGAAAATTAGGAGGGTTTATCCTCATGAAATCCCGAATCCTTGAGGTGGGAGTACTAGCATTTGGTTGGGGCCTATCTCCTTTGTTAGCTTTGCCCACAAAGTGATTGTTGACAACATGAGCTTGAGCCGTCACGAGTTGAGTCGAATTCATTAGGGCAGCCCGCAACTCTGCATTAGTAATATAACCGTCAAGAAAAGGAGCTTGAGGCATAGGAGGCACTTGAGGTACTTGGGGTTTCTGAGGCACTTGAGGTTCGTGAAGGGGAACATCCACATTCTCTTCCTCCTCTAGGCCAACAATAGGAACTTCTCACATACAGGGATACTCTCATTAGCTACACCACCCTCCTCCCTTCTAGCGGTCGATCTCCTCGTATTCATGTCCTATAAAAACAAAAAGAAGAGGTTAAGAGAAGAAAACATATATGAATCAATTCTAAGGCACGACATTAGAATACATAAGAATGTGAAACTTCAATCATCCTATAGCCTCTTGTCCATAGATGTGTCGCGACTCACAGCAATGACCAAGATACTACTAGATGTGGCTTGTGAAACTTTTTGAACCTAAACTATTTCCCATAACCAAATGCTTGATACAAATTCTATCATTACCCAAAGCACCCCCTAGAAGTTAGGGAGAACCATTGTTTCGTGACCGGGCATACTTGACCCTTTGGGGTCTTGTACAAGCCCATTACTATCAATCAATCATATAATACATGGAAAGTTGTGTTGAAATTTAAAACTTTTCACAAATAATTAATAAAAGACAATCTTTCATAAATACATAGAGAATCTCGTCGTCACAAGCCAACTTAATGACACGACATAATAGACATAATATCTTAGGGACATGTCCCTCTACAATAAAGTAAAGTACATAACAAGTCTATAAGTAAAGCTAACAAAAGGACTATCCCTCAAATATATGAGGACATATTTTGCCTTGAGAGAAACTTTCCCAACCTCTTCCTATTAGCCTTCAGACCTTTAAAAGCTTATAACCTATACTTATATCGTCTAGAAAAGTATGGGGTTAGTACAAAACGATGTACTAAGTTTGGCATATGCAAAAACATATAAAAGGAACATTTTAGTAAAAATAGCTTTTCATGCAATTTAAGTAAAACATTCTTGAACACAGAGTAAAAACATCATACTAACCATCATTTACTACTTAGATAAGAATTCCAATAATTTTAATCCAACAAGAAACATTACATTAAACAAACTTGACATTCATAGTGAACTTCTTAAGCATTTACAGAAAATACATTTGAACATTGACAATGAATCATTTAAATCATTCACAATAAATTCAACTTGAGCAATTTCAATGAACTATCCTTTACTAAATGAGTGAACTTCCAAGGCCAAGCGAAGGAAAAAGTGAACTCATTTCTTTAAGAGTTCCCCTACCCGAAATTATCCTAAGACATACAATGGTAAGATATGAAGGAAGTTTGCATATTCCTTCTCGACTACACACCAAAGCAACCCTCAATACTACTCCTTTAGGCTTACTCAACTCGGGAGTTACAAGCCCCTCAATCAATGGAAAGACATTAAAATACACCCAAAAACCACCAAAGTCTTCCCTTTTGGAATGCCTACTTAATGGAATGAGTAGATAGCGTCCCATACCACCACCTACACAAAATAGTACATTCCTTTAGTATTATCTAATCATGATCATTAAACTCATTCCATAAGCTAAAAGTTGAAAAAGGAATAGACATGATTCGATTGGGTTTTTTGACATTAAATCATCATTTAAAACTAAGACAACTCATTTTAATCATTAAAGCATTTTCATGCAAAGATCCATACTTAGAGTCAAGGAATAAAGAAGTTTGAAGTTGAAATCCTTTATTTGAAATATCTTTGTAATGACTCCTTGAATAAAAGAAAGTTAAAAATGACAAACATACCTCAATGAGAAGGAAGGCACGATATTTTTTATGAAGAAAATGTGAAGAACTAGGTCCTCTTCCTTGGAGCTTGAAGCTTCTTCAATGGAGGTTTTTGGAGAAACAATAAATGACCTAAATCAGTCAATAAATGATCACCCAAAGTTCCCAAAAAACCCCTAAACAATTTGGATCCTTTTAAAAATTCTATTGTGACATAAAAAATGACGCAACAAAATTTGGGTCTTGGTTGCATGTCGCTGAGGTAGCTGCTGAATCTTTACTTTCATCATTTGGAGGGAGTGGACCTCTTTTCACTCGCGCGAGGCACATGCCACTTTATTAACATGCGCACGATGCGAGAATGGCTTCAGATCCTGGCCTTGCATTCTGCCTTGGGCAGCTCTTTTGTCCCACATTTGGGTCATCCTTGGGGGATTTGGTTGGTCCTCAAGGAGTCGTACCCGAACGTTTTTAACCTTGGTACATTAATCTAGGTAATAGGGCCGTCCCCACTTGTTTAACACGCCAAACACTACCTAAAAACATGCACAAAAAAATGGACACACTAGCACATTCCAAGGCAAACTTTCCGAAAGTCAAGGACCCTTATTACTTCACCCAAATCAACCATACATTCTTTCAAGACACCTACACAAGTATTTCTTACCAAAACTAGTACACCTAGGCCTCTTATAAGTATAACCAGCTCTTCATAGACATAATATACTTGATCAATTCGACCTAGGACTTTTTCCATCTTTAGTCATCTCCCTAAGCGTGTACTCCTCACTTTTTTGAGCATACACCATGATCCTAGAGATTTCCATATCATTATGGATAATTTTGAACGACATTGTTTCTCAATCATACTAGATACCCCCATCACGAACTTATTCATCCTATCCTTACAGTTAGCTACCTGTAACACTTTGGAAATACCATGACATGGACTTGACCTAATCTATTAAATAATATTAAAAATTATGTTTCCTGACCAATGATAATGTAATAAGTTCATTTAGAAAAGTTTAGATAAAAAACGACAAGGAAAGATGTTGACGTCCAAAAACTTGCTAGTTCAAACTATTTGACTTCCCTATGTTTGGTGAAGGTTTAGACGTGTAAAACAAAGTCCAAAGGTTATAAAAAGACTTCATATAGGTAGTATGTAGTACAAAGGGTCCAAACATCAAGTAACAGAACCCCAACGACCACCCGAAGGGTCCCTGGGGAGGACCCCACATGAGTAGGCAGGCTTTCAAAGAAGCCTGCTCGAGCAAGATTGGAGCATGAGGTGTGCAACACACAGCCTACACGGATGTTACTCTCAAGAATTTAGGAGAAGCCTCGCGATGCGAGGCCGACACGCACCTCACAACTTAAATTAAAAAATTCAGAAAAATTATGGGAATTAGCCCTGCGACGTGCAGCCACTTCCCAAATTCGTTAAAGTAGTATTTTTGGTAATTTAACTTCATAAAAAAGACTCAATTAAGTGAATGGTCTTTTGGTATTGTATAGGAAGACTATATATAGAAACAAGGTAATTTTTAGACCACTTTTTAGTCATCCAAATCAGATTTAAACGCAATTACCCCTCTCTCACACGTTCTCTTTTCCAAACTACATTGAAGAACAAGAAAATCATAAGGAAGAAGACAAAGGCTTCGAAATTTCTAATCAAATTTCATGGATTATTCGTGTATAAGTTATGGGTTTTTCACTCTTCGGATTCCGTTCTTCAAGAGTTCCTTTCAAAGATGGTTTTGGAGAATTCATACTTCTAGGGTTTTTACTCTACAAAACGGGGTTTCTTCTCTAACTCTAGATTTATGACTATCGATGAAAATAATGGTTTTGTATAGTTGATTTCACATGAATTGTTGAGTTTTTTTATTAATATTGTTTCAATCTCGTGTGATGAATTATGTCTCTGTAAATAATGGTCTTGATTGGGTTGTATTTACTACTTGAAACATAAAAATGTATTGATTGGAACTAAGACGTGAATGAATTGTTTAATAACCCTTTCCATTATCCTATATTATAACTTGATAATGTTTATGAATTTAAGAGCTAGTATTAGTTATGCTATGAAGTATTTCACTATGTTATTGTTATGATTGTTGTAAATTGAAGGTAAGTTGTTAAATAAGATTCCTGGAAACAAGAGATAAGTCTTCTAAAGTCGTGATTACTCTATGATGTTTAGGTTAGCCTATAAATGATGATGCTATTCTATGGAAGTAAGTATGATGTTGCTATGTATATATATGTTGGGCTACAAGTATGTTAATTGTGATATCATGAAAAGAATACGATAATGTAAGTTAATGATATTCTTTTGTATGTTTACCCAAGATGATTATGTCATGTTAACCTTACAAACGAAGGTTTGGGATGAGTGGAAATTTGATGATATATTTGATCATTTCAAAGGTGCTACCTACATTCCAAGATTGACTTAAGGTTGGGATATCACCAACTTAGGGTGAGAGGTGAAGATGTTCCCAAAACAGCTTTCCAAACAAGATATGGTTACTATGAATTCCTACTTATGTCATATGGGTTAAAAAATGCCTCCGTGGCTTTTATGGACCTTATGAATAGATTTTTCTGAGATTATTTCAGCTTATTTATTGATTGTATTCATTGATGAGATTTTGATATACTCCAACAATGAAGATGAGCATGAGATTCACTTGAGGTTGGCCTTGCAAGTTCTGAAAGAACACCAACTTAATGCCCAATTCAGTAAATGTGAATTTTGGTTAGCTCAGTCATTTTTTTGTCATTATATCTCTGCTGATGGTGTAGAGGTTTATCCGAAGAAAACGAATGTTGTTTGAAATTGGCCTTTACATTTCACTCCTATAGAAATAAGATGTTTTTTTGGGTCTAGCCGGTTATTATAGAAGATTTGTGGAGGGATTTTCGTCCACTACTTCTTCTTTGACAGCATTGACCCAAAAGAAGGTGAAGTTTTATTGTTTGGAAGCTTTTGAAAAAGGTTTTCAAGAGTTGAAAGATAAGTTTACCTCCGCTGCAGTGTTTACCAAAATGGAGGGTAATGAAGGATTTTTAGTATATTGTCATTCTTCCCGAGTGGGCTTAGGATGTGTCCTAATGCAACAATGCAAGGTGATTGCATATGCTTCTAGGAAACTAAAACTTCATGACAAAAATTATCCAACTCAAGATCTTGAGTTATCTATTGTAGTTTTTGCCTTGAAAATATGGAGACACTAATTGGTATGCATGTTGATATGTTTACTGACCATAAAAGTCTTCAATACGTGTTTACTCAAAAAGAGGTACAATCTCTGACAGAGAAGATAGTTAGAATTGTCGAAGGATTACGACATGAGTGTCCTTTAACACGCTGGCAAGGTCAATGTTGTTGCGGATGCTTTGAGTTGTATGAATATGGGTAGTATCTCTCATGTGGAAGAAGAGAATAAAGAACTTGTGAAAGATGTTCATAGGTTGGCTCGTTTAGGAATGCAATTAGAAGATTCTCCAAATGGTGGTTTCATGGTCCATCATAACACCAACTCATCATTAGTGGTGGAGGTTAAATCTAAGCCACATCTTGATCCTCTATTGATGGAGTTGAAGGAATCAGTACTTGGAAAGCTCAATGAGTCATTCTCCCGGAGGAGGGGGGGGGCAATGGTGTGTAAGGTACCAAGGGAGATTATGTGTACCCAATGTTGAGGATTTGAGGAATCGAATACTAGATGAAGATCATAGTTCTCACTTTTCTATACATCCAAGTGCCATAAAAATGTATCAAGAACTTAGAGAGAACTACTGGTAGGATGGTTTAAAAAGGTACATAGCAGAGTTTATTGCTAAGTGTCCGAAAGTCTAACAAGTTAAAGTTGAGCATCTAAAACCAGGTGATTTAGCCCAAATCATGGATGTTCCTACATCGAAGTGGGAAGCTATCAACATGAATTTCGTTGTTGTGTGTCCTCGAACCCAGAAGAAAAATGATTCTATATGGGTTATTGTTGATAGGTTGACCAAATGTGCCACATTATTCATGTTAAGTCTACTTACATGGTTCAAGATTATGCACAAATCTATATAAATGAGATTGTGAGTCTTCATGGGATTCCTCTATCCATCATTTCAGATAGAGGTGTCCAATTCAATTCTCGCTTTTTGAAAGCTTTTCAAAAGGGTTTCAGTACTCCACTAAAACTTAGTATCGCTTTTCATCCTCGCATAGATGGTAAAGCAGAAGGTACTATTCATACCCTTGAAGATATGCTAAGAGTATGTGTGATCATCTAGCTTTGATTAAGTTTTGTTACAACAATAGCTATCATTCGATAATCTCTATGGAACCTTTTGAAGCTCTTTAAGGTACAAGGTGTAGATATCCGGTTGGATTGTTAGAGATTTGTGAGTTCTCACTCCTTCGTCCAAATATTATCTATGAGGCTATAGAGACAGTTCGAATCATAAGAGATAGATTGAAGACATCTTCTACTCGGAAAAAGTCTTATAACGACAATAGGATAAGATATCTTGATTTTGAAAAAGGGGATGTCTACTTGAAGATTTCACCTATGAAAGGGTTGATGAGATTCGGTAGAAAGGGGAAGTTAAGTCCCCAGTATGTTTGTCCTTATTAGGTTTTACAATAGGTTGGAAAGGTTGCCTGTGAGTTGAAACTAGCTAGTGAAGTACCTTCAGTTCATCCGGTGTTTCATGAATCTATGCTCAAAAAATACATAGGCGAACCTATGTCTATTCTGCCTAGTAAAGGTTTAGGGTTGGATGTGAAGCTCTCCCATAAAGAGGTTCCAGTTGAGATCCCAGATCGCCAAGTTAAGAAGTTTAGGAACAAGGAAGTTGCCTCCGTAAAAGTTCTATGGAGGAACCATCTTGTTGAGGGTGCAACATAGGAGGCCGAATAAGACATGAAGTCCCACTATCCTTATGTATTTACTCCTTGATATTAGACAATCTTAGTTAACAAAGTAATTAATACTATGAAATTGACTTGTTTTCCTAAATTGGTGCAAGTTTTGGTAAAAGTTATACTAACTTGAGTTTAAGAAAAAGCTTGCATACCCTACTCTTCCACTCATGTGAAATTGTATGTATGTTGTCTTCTTGAGATTTAGATGTTTTGTTTTTGTCCTGAGAAGAATGATAGCATGGTAACTCGTTGATGCATTTTGAGCTAATGATAATGTTGAAAAAGAAAATTCCTCACTATGTGTTATGAAATGTTAAGCTCTTATATGTTGTGCATC
This sequence comes from Solanum peruvianum, assembly GCA_027705065.1. Classification (NCBI taxonomy): domain Eukaryota; kingdom Viridiplantae; phylum Streptophyta; class Magnoliopsida; order Solanales; family Solanaceae; genus Solanum; species Solanum peruvianum. The sequence continues at coordinate 11,783,041 of JAKWJD010001758.1, read as the reverse complement.
ATGAATTGAGTGTTGTGCAATGTTATGGTATATGTTTAAAGGAGTTGTGAAGTACTCCTATGATCTGTGACTCATTATTATTTTATGTTGATGATTGGTTGGGTGATAGTATTGAGTCTATTCCTACCCTCTATGAATTTTAGTGTCACTCGAGGACGAATGTTCCAAAGGGGAGTGAAAATATGGCACTCCAGAAATGTCATGACTGTGACTGGAGCTTAATCTATTAAATAATGTTCAGAATTATGTTTCCAGATCTATATTAATGTAATAAGTTCATTTTGAAAAGGTTAGAGACAAAACAAAAATGAAAGACCTTAACGTTCGGAAACAATCTAATTTGAACGAGTTGATGTCCGTATGTTTGGTGAAGGTTTAGAAGTGTCAAATGAAGTACAAAACTTGTAAAATGACTTTGAATAGGTAGTATGTAGTACATAGAGTCCAAAAGTACGGTAACAACACCCCAAGGACTACCCAAAGGGTCGTTTGGGAGCACCCCAACATGGGTAGGCAAGCTCCCAAAGCAGTCTGCGAGAACAATATTAGAGCATGAGTTTGCGATGCACAGACTACACGCAGGCTACTGACTCAAGAATTGAGGGGAAGCTTCTCAAAGCAAATCTCACACACACCTCACTGTCTCAACCCAAAAATTCAGAAAAATAATGGGAATTAACTACGCGAAGCGCAGCCACTTCCCAGATTCGTTATAGTGGGATTTTTTATAATTTAACTTCATAAAAAGACCAATTTAAGTGAAGGGTCTTTTGGGTATTCTATAGGAAGAATATATATGGAAACTAGGTATGTTTTAGACCACTTTTTACACGTCGAAATCAGATTTTAACGCAATTACCCATCTCTCTCAAGAAACACTCTTTTTCTAGACTCCATTGAAGAACAAGAAGAGCTTAAGGAAGAAGACGAAGGGTTTGCTGTTTCGAATAAAATTTTGTGGATTATTCATCTATATGGTTTGAGTTTTTCAATCTTGGAATTCCTTTCCGAAAGAGGTCCTTTCAATGATGGTTTCGAGAATTCAAACTTCTATGGTTTTTACTTCACAAAATGAGGTTTCTTCCTAGCTCTCGATTTATGACTATCAATGATAAATTATTTTTTTCGATGGCTGAATTCACAGAAATTGGGGAGTATTTGATTGATAATTTTTGAACGTATGATGCATGATCTCTCTCTAAATAATTGTCTTGATTGGGTTGTACTTACTACTTGGTAACATGAAAACGTTGGGATTGAAACTAAGACTTCAATGAACTCTTTAATAACCCTTTCCCTTATCCTACATTATAAATTGATCTTTTTTATGAGTTGAAGAGTTAGTATTAGTTATACTATGAAGTATTTCACTATGTTTTTCTTATGATTGTTGTAAGTTAAACGTAAGTTCTTGAATAAGGTTCTTGGAAAAAATAGGCAAGTCTTTTAATATCGTGATTAATCTATGATGGATATGTTAACCTATGAAAAATGATGCTATGCTATGGAAGTATGTATGATGTTGCTATGTGTATATATGTTGGACTACAAGTATGTTAATTATGATATCATGATAAAAATACAATAAGGTAAGTTTATGATATTCTTTTGTATGTTTTACACAAGATTATTATGCCATGTTAATCTCCAAAACGAAGGGTTGGGATGAAAGGAAATTCTCATCTACTACTAAAGAGATTATGATGATGTTTATACAAGGAATTAATCTCCTATTACTTATGAGAAAGTTTATGAATAAATGATTAATTAAAGGCTAATCATAAAGGAACTTAAGCCTAGAACGGATGGACTAGATATGAGATAGATGCTGCCATTTGATGAGGAACTATGGGTCTCTAATATATCCCTAGTTCTTGAACAATGTTGCCACCATAGGATACTAGCTAGTGGATCCACCTATAAAGTTATGTCATGTCTGGATCTACATTGGCCGATAGACCACCTTCTTTCGGTGTGGGGTTTTATGACACTAGATTTAATGTTTAGCTCACATGGTGTATGTTGGTTAAGGAGAATACTCCCTCATGTAAGATGGAAAACAAGTAATTGGACGTTGACTAAGGTGACTCGAAAAGTCTACTAAGTATAGGTAAGGGTATGAGACTCTACTTAGACATTGCACAAGTTGACTCTAAGGGAAAACCTAGGATATTGTTCTTATGTAATATGATAACATGAAAGGTATAATGCTTATGATACATTTTGTTACTCTTATATGAAGTTGGTTATGTTAATTAACATGTTATTTCTCTATATTGCTTTATAAGGTGATGATAACTTATCTTACAAGTTATATGAAGCAATGTTTTACTTATGGTCTCCCATCTTATCTACTTGGTTGTATGAGGATATGGGGCTTCACATAAGCATTTCATTTGTAAGTTGGGTATGGGATCATTCGTAAATTTTTTGTATGTTATGTTTATATGATCAATTGAATATGAAATGTTAGCATGACTCTGTGATAATATAGTTTTTCATTATAATCATGTTTAATGTTGATGGAATCCTTAACTTGTACATGTTCTATGTTATGTGCATGAAGACTTTCATATGACTTAGCATGCTTTCCAAAGAAATGATAAACGATCCTTTTTCATGCATGCCCTTAAATGTTATGTGTATATACCCATACTTAGTACATGTGGTGTACTAACCCCATTAATTTATATTACTACAAATGTAGGGTCTGGGCATTGAATATTAAGAAGGTAAGTTGAAGAAGCTTCAAACTCTTTCTCCAAGTATTGGTAGGTACTCATATTCGGGGATGCTATCTTTTCATTGTTCTAGCTCCCGAATACTTTAGTATATTTGAAGAATATCTATTTCCATTTATATTCTTTGGATTCTTTTATATTAAGGCCTATATGACTTTTTGACTATTTATTTGCTAAGTCCAAATTCGTACTCTTTAGATTGTTTTTATAGGAGACATATTTTAGAATATCATTACATATGTTTTCATGATAGGTATGTATGAAGTCTAATTATTCTTCACATTGAAATAATAGTTTTAATTTTTCTGCTATTTGAATTAATGACATGACATGACGAATGCAAGGGTTTGTCTGAGTCCTCTAAGAGTATTACGACGCCGGTCTCGTCTGAGGTGTACTCTCTGGGTGTGACACTGCAAAGGTTGGGGCATACTTAGATAGTTAGGTGAACTTTAGAGAATACTCCTTCACACTCATAGGCCCTAGACAAAAATTCAGGAATTCTACTAACTTCCTCTCCCTCAACTCTTTTGGGAATGAACCTTTCAAGAAACGCCGTTTTGAAAACTTCCCAATCTACCGGACCTTCCTTTAAGGGTCTCTCATCCGTCCTTTTTTTAAACAACCCTTGAGCCACATCTTGTAGTTGATAAACGACTAATTCCACTTTCTTTGTAAGAGTCACACCCATAGAATCCACCACTTTGAACACCTCATCTATGAAGCTTTGTGGATCTTCTTCCACCATAGTGCCATGGATAGTAGGAGGGTCCATCCTCGTGAAATCCTGGATTCTAGAAGCGGGTGTACTTGCATTTAGTTGAGGTCCAACTCCTAGGTTAGCTTTAGCAACCACATGATTAGTGGCGGCGTCAGCTTGAGTTGTCATGAGTTTAGTCAAAGCTCTAAGGGCAGACTTTATCCCCATATTAGTCATATGTCTTTCAACATAGGGATCTTGATGACCTTGGAGAAATGGATCCATTTGGGCCACTTGAGATCCTGAGGTTCCAGAGAGGGAACCACCTCATTCCCATCAGCACGGAAAGGAATTTTTCTGTTAGCTACTTCTCTCTCCTCCCTACTAGTAGGTGTCCTTCTCATATTCATGTCCAATAATAACAATATGATAAGTTCTGAAAAGTCATTTATAGAACGCAACTCTATGGCAAGACACTAGACTAATGAAGAAAGTGAATGTTCTATCTCTCTATAGCCTCACTCTCATGGATGTGTCGTGATTAACACCAATGAACAACACTCTACTAGATGTGGCTTGTGACACTTTTGAACCCTAAATTTTTTTCAAAAACCTTTTGTTCTGATACCAAGTCTGTTACAACCCAAAAGTACACCCTAGTTAGAGCAACCCTTAAGACGAAATAAGGCGTACTTTACCTTTCCAAGGTCTTTTACTATCCTCATAGCTATCATTCATTACATAAGACATGAAAAGTAGTGCAATTTATAACTTTTAATGATAAAAAATAATAAGGAAAACATCATTTAAAAATACCAAAGGATAGTCTCATCGTGACTGTCACACCCGGATAGTACACGCCAGATGCGACTGGGGTCGTCGTCCTCTCAAAGGATTCAAACAAGCCTCTTAGCATTCATCATAACATGTCATCAGTTAAAATTTGCAGAAAATTAAATAACTTTTAATACTATGTGAAGTATACTTAGACTTCATGCTTAATATTCATGACAGTATATCATATTCTAAAAACTTGTCTCACATGTATAAAACCATCTAAAGAGTACGAATCTGGACGTACCCATTAAATAGTCAATATGTCATATAGGCCTTAATACAAAATAATAAAAAGAACATAACGTATATACAAATATTCTAATAATCTACTTAAGTCTTCTTAAGCTAGAATATGTAAAGATATCATCCCCAAATATGAGCAAAAACTAACACTTGGAGAAAGAGTTCCAAGCTTCAAAATGGATTTCAAAAGTTGGGTTTTCAATTGGGTATCACTAAGCTACGAATTTGATGTTATGAACTCAGTTGTTTATGGTATTTAGCATATAATGGATAGATTAACATGTAATTTTACTTGATTATAGTAATTTGTGATTATTTGACCTAAATTGAAGATCATGATCCTTAACCCTTAACATAGGTTGATCTTGATGCGAGTTTGGTGGTGATTGATTCGATTGTGTTGATTATGGGTTAAATCACTATTAGATTATGTTTTTATACAAATCATTAACAAATTGGATTGAATTTTTTTCTTTCATGCTAATCTTGAGAAATGATCTTGGTTATGGAAATTGGCCAAAGTAATCTTGTTTTAATCATTGATTTGGTATTGAATGATGGTATATTGACCCTTCTAATATTGTTATCATGTTGATTATTGAATTATGATGCTGAACATCTAAATTGTATTGAAATGAGGTTCTATGGTAAGGCCTAAATGACAAAAAACCACGAAAGAGACTTTGTAAGTCTTGGAATCTCTATCTTTACTTCCAATTGTGACTAATTGTGGTTAAGTCATGCTCTTATATTGGCGTATGCCTTATATTTGGATAATAGAATTGTATGATGTTGTATTGAAATGTCTTGATTATGGTTGTGAGGTTTATTAAGATGTAAATGCTATAAGGATGGTGATAAATACCAATGCTCCTGATAATGAATTGATATGTAATATGTTAACCTCACCTAGATGAATTGTGATGAAATGATTTATATTCATACAATTCTTATTGAGATATTTATGATGATGATTATAGAAGGGGTAGATCCTATGACCTAACTAAGTTGTGCAAGTAGTCCGTCTTCTGTAGGTGTAGGGTTTCACGACACAAGATTCCACACTAGCTCATGTGGTGTTTGTCGGTTGGGGAAAGATTTTCCCAAAAGGTAAAATTTATTAAAGAATTGAACTCTAACTAGGATAACCTAAGGGGTATGGGACTCTACATAAGCATTGCACTGGTTAGCCTTGAGTGGAGTCTTAAGAGGATGTTATTATATGTTGTTATGTTATGATGATATATGATATGTGCAGATGAACTTGCACATTGTTGTACTACATGTTGGTTATTTCACTTATGACTATGTGTTGGGTTATATTTTTAAAATAAGATTAAATGTATATCTAAATGTTATATAATATGAAGTTGGACACTGGTTATGGTTTATTGTTAAGGCTACTCGATTAAGTAAGGTTACTGGGTTTACTTGGTCATTGCACTTGTTGACTTGATAAGGATTCATGAGTAGTTGTCTTGATTATTATGATATAATTGACTCTTAGTCATGATTGTGATGTTATTCCTTGATTATTGGGTTGTAATAAATCATGGGTTCAAGTATAATGGTATACACATTACTTGTTTGAGTTAGTAAGCATGTTTTGTTGATTGGTAAATTGATTGATTATGCATGAGAGTTTCAAAAGGGTAAAAAGGTATGTTTTGACTAAATGTCCCATTTTAGCATGTTTTTCTCTTGAATGTGCATATGGTCTCATACCTAGTACATGTGGATTACTAACCTCGTTTTCTTCCCCTTACACAAATATTTTAGGTTTCGGTTGTCGTAGGCTCTTTCGAGATGGCTTGCAGAAGGCTTGGATGTTCTATATCAGCCAAGTGTGTAGGTCCTCACTTTCTGAGAGAGATGTGAATATCTTGCCCATTAAGTTCCTATGTTTTTCTACGACTTTTATAATTATTCAACTTTCATTGTGTACGACATGTATAAGACTATGTGTGGCTTCTTTATATTTGATGTAGGGCTATGCCCATATTGTGATGATTGTTTAGACGGTATGAGATTAGACAATTTTCGAGACTATTTTTTTATCTTATATATATGTATGTGCATTAAAAGTAGAATGGTATGTAATCTTCCTATACAAAGGGTCTATCAATACTCTATACGTATAGATTATATGTATGTAGAGGTCTATGTAAACCTCCAAGTAGATGAAATGAAAAGTTTTAAACCGGTCTGCATTTTTCGACCTATTAATGTAATGACGTGAGACTAAGATGCTAGTCTTAGTGTTTCAGAATGGACGGCATGCTATTTACGACTAGTGGGTAAACCCGGATGTAAAAAACATGGTATCAGAGCATGAGGGTTCAATATAATTGAGTTATGTTATGTCTCTCTCTCTGCCACGTCTAAGTATTTTTTTAATTCATAATTGTGAAGTGTGCCACACTTACGAATAAGAACCTATGTGACACCTAGGAATCACTCTCTTTCTTGGAAATCCTATATCGTGCCATTAGAGTATACTTATGGTGTGCTTTTGCATCTAATCCTATTACTGTTCTTATAAAAAGAATGAACACTATAAGAAATGTTGCACGGACTTGAAGAGGAAATTGCCAATACGAGAGCTCCTCCCCGTGGTGAGCATGTTCCTCCACTTCAAGAACATGCTAATGTTGACAAAGATCAAGTCAATCCTCCACCCTTAAAGGATGGAAATATAAGGGCTGCTGTCATTCAATTTGCTCAAGCCTCCACTATACAAGCCCAAGTTATGACAGCTCAAGCAACCAGGGAGCTTGTGCTTTGTCCTTATTAATAAGTCACTACTATGGCTTCCATATAAGGACTTCACTCGAATGAACCCTGCTACCTTCCAGCGGTCTAAGGTTGATGAAGACCCCCAATAATTCATCAATGAAGTCTATACGATACTTTTTTCTATGGGGTTGTCCACGAGTGAGAAGGCTGAGTTGGACACTTATCAACTCAAGAACGTGTCTCAAGCATGGTTTTTTCAAAGGAGGGAAAATAGGACCTTGAGAGGTGGTCCTTTGACTTGAATGATCTTCAAGAAGGATTTTGTTGATCGGTTCTTTATAGGGAGATAAGGGAGGAAAAAGTGGTGGAGTTTATCAACCTTCGTGAAAGAGGAATGAGTGTTAATGAATACTCTTTGAGATTAACTAAATTATCAAAAATATTCTCCTTCTTTGATTTCCAATCGTAGAGATGAGATGAGCCATTTTGTGACGGAGGTGTCCGATGATTTGCAAGAGGAATGTCATTTGGCTATTATACACGACAACATGAACAATATATCGTTTTATGATGCATGCTAAGCATGTAGAAAAGTCAAGGTCTAAGAGGAAGAGTAATAATGCTTCGAGAGAAAGATCTTTTGATAGAGGTTCTTCAAAGAATAGGCTTGAGATGCAATACAAGCCTAGATTTAAGAAGTGGGTTCCAAGTCAAGTGCCTTCCAAGTTCCCAAAAGCTAGTGTTGATAGTTGAAGAAGGGAAAAAGTACTAATTCACCAACAGAGAAGTCAACTTGTTGGAAGTGTGGTAAGAAGCACTATGGTGATTACCTCAAGGGGATGGATAATTGTTTTGTTTGTGGAAAGAGTGGGCACAAGGTGAGGGATTACCCTAATGTGAGGAGTCAAGACAAGGGTTGTGATCAAGCTCAAGCAAGTGGTTCTAATGAGGCACCAAAGAAGAATTACTTTAATGCTCTCCGCTCTAGAGGTGAGCAAGAAACATCTCTTGACGTGGTTACAGGTATGGTGAAAGTCTTCTCTATTGATGTATATGCAATACTTGATCCCAACGCTACTTTATCCTCTTTTACTCCTCTAGTAGCCATAAATTTTGATATTTTACCCGATAATTTGCATGAACCTTTTATAGTATCCACTCTGATGGGCGAGGCGATTGTTGCTAAAAGAGTATATAAAAATTGTCCAAGAATGTAGAGTTTCTTATGTTTATCTAGTAGAACTATATATGCTAGATTTTGATATTATATTGGGTATGAATTGATTGCATGCTTGCTTTGCTTCTATTGATTGTAGGAAAAGGGTGGTGAAGTTTAACTTTCCAAATGAACCCGTTGTAAAGTGGAAGGGGGGAAATTCTACTCCTAGAGGTCATATTATCTCTTAACTAAAAGCATGCCAAATGATATCTAAAGGTTGTCTATACCATATTGTTAGAGTCCAAGATCTAGACTCTGAAATTCCTCACATTTAGTCGGTCCCCGTAGTGAATGAATTTCTGGAGGTCTTTGCTAATGACCATCCAAGTCTTCCTCCCTAACGGGAAAATGATTTTGATATTGATTTGCTATCAGAAATTAATCCCATTTCAATTCCTCCTTATCAAATTTCTTTGGTCGAATTGAATGATTTGAAGGCTCAACTCAAAGGCTTACTAGACAGAGGCTTCATTAGACCTAGTATTTCTCCATGGGGTACTCCGATTTTGTTTGTGAAGAAGAAGGACGGGTACTTAAGAATGTGTATTGGTTACTTACAACTCAATAAGGTCACAATGAAGAACAAGTATCCTCTCCCTCGGATTGACGACTTGTTTGATGAACTCCAAGGGGTGAGCTACTTTTGAAAAATAGACTTGAGATCGGGGTATCACCAACATAGGGTGAAAAGTGAGGATATACAAAAGACGACCTTTTGGACTAGGTATGGGCATTATGAGTTCTTGGTAATGCCTTTCGGTCTCACGAATGCTCCAGCGGCGTTTATGGACTTAATGAATAGAGTGTTTAAAAATTTCCTAGATCCATTTATCATTGTCTTCATTGACCATATCTTCGTATATTTGAAGAGTGAGGGTTATAACATGGGTCATTTGAGGGTGGTATTGGAAACCCTTAGGGAACATTAATTGTTTTCCAAATATAGCAAGTGTGAGCTTTGGTTGAGGTCGCTGACATTTCTTTGGAATATCATCTCTAGTAAGGGAGTTGAGGTAGACCTAAGGAAAATGAAGGCGGTAAAAAATTGGCTGAGACCATTTAATCCAACCTACTTTAGGAGTTTGTTGGGTCTAGTGGGTTATTATCGGAGGTTTGATACGCTCAAACTTACTTCTCAAATAAGAAGTAAAGCGGTCTTGTCGAGTAAATAACCCAACTAGTGAGATTGGGATCGTTCTCACGAGAAAAAGAGTTTAGACTTAACTTAATTTTATTATTACTAATGTTCAGTCAATTACTTCCTTGGAAAGCAAAAATGATAAAAAGGGGGGTTTCTATTCCAAAATAAATGAAAATAACTAGCGAAATAAAGGGAGACAACTAACAACATCAAATGTTGGAGTTAAATCAAATAATCAAAGTAACTAGGGTTTACGTGTTCCCCACAGGTTCATAACTTGATAAGTCTAACTATAACAATTCTTTCCTAGTATCTTGCATTCAAAGTGATAAGTTATGTATTTCTAAATCCTTGGTCCGGCATCTAGAAAATTTCACTCTGCACCTTGGTCCGGCTACGTGTGTTGCTATCCTAACCCTTATCTTTACCTCATATTAAGCATCGTATTCGATATTTGACTAAGTTATTACCTCATACCAATACATACTATCCTATTAGATAGTATACACTAAATCTATGTTGATAATTCTTTTCCTATTATCTACCTCCTTGGTCCGGCAAGTAGCATTAAGGCAAGTTCTAACGTTGGCCATCCGTTAAAAAGACTTCTAAACGAAAAAATTATCAATACATGCAAGACACTATTCTAGAATTGTTATTTTACTTAGGTTTTACCTCATTATTAGCCTATGGTTCCCACAACCCTAGTTATGGAGTTTAGTTACCCATAGTCATAATTACAATATTCAAATATGTGATATAAGATTTCATGCACTTACTTTGACAAGAAAGAGTAAAATCCGAAAGTTCACTTGATTAATCAGCAAAAATCACCAACAATCAATGATAAAAGTCTTAAGATAATCAATAATCTCTCAAATAGTCTACAAATTAATCAAGAGTCTCCTATTATTCAAAGGTCTAACAATGATCCAGAGTCTAACCTAATATTCGAGAGTCTAACCTCAAAAAAGAGGTTTTTTGAACTATTTATAGAAAATAAAAACCTAATTAAACAAGGACTCTATTTGCTGGAAATCTGTCAAAAACGCGGCTGGATCGACGGACATCGCGACGGATCGTCGTGGTCACGATGGACCGTCATGGACTCCATCATCCCATACTTGATGAAATTTCTTCTGCTACTCTGTTCATTACCCTCGACGGCAGGTATAATGGATCGTTACGAGCACAACGGTCCATCGAGGCTCTCCGTTCCAAAACACTTGAACTCTTGGAATATGGGTACTGGGCTACTTCTCTGATCTTCATGACGAACCTGCAGGACGGACCGTCATGGCTACGACGGTCCGTCACGTTTTTTGTAACCCCACACTTCATAAGACTTCCCCATAATCCTTCATCAGCTGCACTACACTGCCACCTACGGACCGTCACAAGCATGACGGACCGTCACAAGCTCCGTAGGTGGTCTCTTCTGCATTTCTTCGCTCAAAAACCTCCGTATTCATCTTTGGACAGATTTCCTGCAAATAAGGAGAATCTTATATAAAAATTAGCGCAAACGGGCTTTTGGACACACTAAACTTAAGGAAAAAGTATTAATAATACCGTGAAACCACTGTATATCAACACCCTCAACTTAAATTCGTTGTTTGCCCTCAAGCGACGCACTATGACTCAATACACAATCTTTGTACAATAGTATCCATTATTTATCCTTCGCAATCATTTGGCTATCAATCCCGATTAATCTCATCATATTTATGCATGCTATCACTATTAGGCTTGAATTATGTGGAATTAGACCATGACACAGACTCACCATGCACTAACACCTATCCTCTGAAATTTCTCACCGAGGTCCTAAAATTTCTGGTAATGCAACTAGTGTCCTCACTTCAAAAAAAAATTCTCATTTTTCACACAATGATTTCAGTTTGAGTATAAGGATTACTTTTCAACACTCACTCTCAGAACAAATTCACACTGATTCATACTTATTTCCATAAGCTTGCCCTTATTTTCACTGCTTTATGTTCGCTATACAACCCTTAGGATCACGACAAGACTTTCTTAGCTTGTAACATAGGCTCAGGGTCAGGTAGGGTATATTTAGGTATACTTTAGTGACTTTAGTGCCATTTTTCCACATTCTTTCACCTTGCTATTTTCCTATTTTTTTCTTCATTTGATAAATCACTCTCTTCTTTTCTTGCTTGTATATTTTTTTTTCATTTTTATTTTTCTTTCAACTAATTTTTGAGTCACTTTACTTTTGTTCTTTCTCTCTCTTTATTCTTTCAACCCCAGTTTTCAGAGCATTCCTCATAATATCCACCCTCAACTCATGGATTTGCCATGAGTCAAAGTACACAATACCCAAAGTTGGGTTTGGTCCATAATAAGGTTGTTTACTGCATTAGCCACTCTCAACTTATGCCTTTGGCATAAGCTGAGGTGCACATGTCCAAGGAGGGACCAGGGCCAACACATTATTCCCAGAAAAGATAAGTTGGGGTGAGAAAGAAAGGTCTAATTTAAGCTCAAATCATTTGGATCAAAGAAGGATAAATTTCATTTGGTTTTCTTTAATTTAGGCTAAAAATGGGCTATATTGAATAATGGCCTATGATCCTTTCCTAATTTTCTATTACAGCTTACTTTTAGCAGGACTAACCTAGCTTAGTAGAAATAGTGGACTATCAAATCTTCCTCACACTAACTTGACATCTCATCAGTCTACCAGATTATCAGACTCCTAGTTTGAATTTTGGACTTAGGGTCATGTAGTGGTGTACCTCTATGTCATGCTGAGAGCCACACATTTATCAATTATTATGCCTAGTCATGCATCAATTTCCATTTTATCAGGATATCATTTTAGCCATCATGATCCAGAATTAAACTATGTACACAAGATATAGACATGCCGGTTCACGAAAAAAGTAATCAGTCTTTCGGGGGAAAAGAACACATGCAAGAAAAACTCACAAGAGGATAGTGAATGGGGCTACTCACACTTCACCCTAGAACTCAACTTTCCATTTACTCCACCCCCAACAAAATGACATGCAATTGTCCCCAATGCATAAAAAAATTAAAATACTAGAGTGGTAGGTGAAGCAAACTTGGAGCATAAGGCGCCGACGATCAGCAAGCTGGTGGGTCCGGTTCCCCGAAATGCACTATCTCTGTAATCTTGACACCCTCAGTGGTGTCCTCAGCATCAACAGCACTATTAGAAGTGGCTCCTGCTATCTCCACAGTTCTGGATCTAGACGCCCCAACAGCTAACTCTTCTGCTCTCCTGACGCGCCTCCTCCTCAGCAAGCGAGGCTCTCCTCGCAGCTTCCATCTCACAGCTCTCATTCTTATGTGCTCGCGCCTCATCCTCCTCTCGACCCGTACGCCTCTTGGCATGCTCTCGAGGGGGAGGTGGTGGAATGTCTGAAGTGGCGAATAGAGCCGCCATCACTGTGTCTTCAGCAGGCTCTGCAGAAGGGGCCTCATACTCACGCACCCTAGCCTCTAAGATCGTATCCATATCTGCTCGAAGACTGTCGACCGTAGCCTGAAAGTTCAACACATCCACTGGAGGGGCTGGGCGGTCTAGCACTCGTAACTCAAAGGTGTCCAAGCGCTGATGAACCTCAGCGATCTTCCGCTCTGTGTGCTGGACCATTTTCAACTCCAAGCGCTCTTCTACCTCGGTAATAGACCTCTGCATCCAAGGCTGGATATGATGCAGAAGTGTAGCCATTTGCGCCTCTAATTTTTGGACCCTCGCAAGAGGGACCAAAGCGGGTAAAGTGGCTGAGCAAGAGGAGCTCGGGGCGGTGCTACTACCCGGGATAGACTCGACCCGGGTAGTGTTAGTGGAAGCCGCCTGCGTAGCCATGCAGGCCTGTGCTACCGTATCAGCCCAATTGTCACCAAGTGGAGGCAGCTCTGGACGGGGCCCTTTGCGTGGAGCCAACTCATTGGCCTCATCTCTGATAAGGCCGATATCAACAGTGCCCAGAGGGGTCTTAAGCTGATCAACGTGCCATATAGGCACACCTGCGGATCTGCATAGAGAAAATATCATGCACGGGAAAGGGTAAGTAGTTGTGACCTTAAAAGCCCTCTCGTGCATGACCGCCTGTAGAAGCCACGCAAAATAAACCTCGAACCCGACTATCTTTGCCGCCATCAGTACTACTCAATATTATGTGACGATATTATCATTGGCTGTAGGGGAAAGGGGTGGCGGACTATCAACAACAAAAACTTTGCCGTGAAAGTCAGGTTGGCCTTCTTGATGGCCCCCTTCAGCTCGGTCAGCCAGTCGGCACCCTCTCCGTAAACGGAAAAGTGTAGGGCCATCCACCTCTTGGTGGTCTCTCTCACCGATGGCTCACGCAGAAATTGGCCATCTTTGACAATCTGCCATCGGTAGTCAAACTCGGCAGTGAGAGGGGTCCGAATACCATCAACATTCTCGCCGTATAGAAACCGGCGGATAGCAAGCAGGGAGATATCAATCCAAACGCCACGTACTCAGACCTGTTCCAGTGGGGCCTGTTTAGCGGGGGCAGCCTGCCTAACAATCTACGATCGGAGAGTCGCTACATAGGATGCGTAGAACTCTCGGAACAGCTGTTCACTATAACATCCCAACAAACGTGCTGTCCTTTCCAGTCGATGTCTGGTGAAGAGATTGTAGATCTAGGCATCGTTGGGAGACTTCCCCTGAGGACCCGCCGCTCGAATGTAAGTGTCCGAGTCATAACTCCTTTGTCATTCAGGAACTTTGCATCGGAATAGACTTTAAACTGCCAGTCGACACACTAACGGTTGGGATGGTCAGTAACTGGAGTGAGAGCACGAGCTATGAACCGGGTGTGGATTCCGAACTATCAGCCTAATCAGACGAGGTCGACGCTACATCGGTGGCCGATGCGGGAACCTCAGAAGATCCGGTGGCTTCCTCCGACCATGAAACTCCTAAGGAGCCAGACGCTCCTTCTTCATTAGTGGCTGACCCATAAGGTGTGTCGGTCAGTGTGCGCTCCTCATCATACTAGGAGGCAGTGACTACGCCGGATACCACTTTTTTGGGTGTGGCTCTAGCAGAACGTGCAACACAGGATGGGGTGGAAGTGCCTGTGGGGAAGTACTCGGAGTCACGCTCATCATCAAAGCCAATGACCAGGTGGGCAGACGGGGCGACAGACTTCGATCGTCCGCGTGCATAGACTCGATCTTGTTTTAGTGCCATAGTAGATAGTCCTGTAAAGGATCAATATTAGTACTAGAAGGAGAAAACAATACAATCAAAACAACACAAAATATATAAAAAAAATTAAAATAAAATGACACTGCTATAGTAACAGTTAAACACAATGGACCAGGTGACGGTTCGTCGTGAGTACGATGGACCATCATGGGGTCCATCGTGTCTTACTTAGACAATGTTTATATGGGGAACCCTGAAGGAGAGTCTCTGAGAAGTGTGAAGGACGGACCGTCACAGGTACGACGGTCCGTCATGGGTGTCCATCAGAGGACACATAAAAGAAATATGGAGACCCTAGGAGAGGGGTCTCTGACCGTCATGACGATCATGCAGGACGGATCGTCGAGGGTATGATGATTCGTCTTAGTTGTCCGTTTGAGGACACATGGAGAAAATAAAGAGAGACCCTTAGGAAAATGGTCTCCGACAACCAAAACGGTTATGCAGGACGGACCGTCGAAGATATGATAGTCCGTCGCATGTGTCCGTTGAAGGACACTTGGAAAAAGTGACAGATCCATAGGAATTGAGTCTCTGACAACCAGAACGGTTGTGCAGGACGGACCGTCGCGGGAAAAATGGTTCGTTGCATGTGGCCTTTGGTGGACACCTGTAGAAAAATTGGAAAGTGGAGTATTAGGGCGGTTGGAACGGGCTGAATGACGGTCCGTCGTGAATACGACGGTCTGTCATCGGGGTCTCGTTCTATAACTCAATGACAGAACTAGAGATGCCTCATTCATCCCCTATGACTCAAATCGAATTTGTAGTGTTTTGCCTACATTTCTCTAACCCAAATACCTAGTAAACTAGCAATGCTAAAGCACATATTTCTAGGGTTTTAACACGGCAATTTTGGGAATTTTTTTAACCTAGGTCAGAAAAAATTTGATAAAGAATGAACGTATCAAGAAGAACTAGACTACTACTAATTGATAAACAAAAATGCAATATAAATGAGTAGAAATTAGAGACACATACCAAAGAATTTGAGACAAACAAGAGCGAAAAGGTACTTGGTGATCAAGAAGACAGCCACAGCAGCAGCTCTAACTAGTAGATGAGGACTTTTAGGACTTTGGAGAATTTGGGGAAAATGATCGGTTGAAGAGGGAGATTATTTTCGAAGTTGAAAAGGGAGGGAAATAGGAGGAAGAGTGAAGGAATGTGGGTTAAATGAAGGGTTGGGGGTTTTAAATGCTTATTTTTTTGAAAAACCCTCTGCCGGGTCGGGTCGAGTATGCCTCATAAATGAAGCGACGATTCCACGACGATGGTCCGTCTCATATGTGTTGATCTGTTGTTGGTTCCGTTGCGTGTGCCCTATTTTGAAAATAATAGAAAGACGTACCTAACACGACGGATTCATGCGACGGTCCGTCACAGTTGAAACGGTCCGTTGCTCTATCCGTCAGTGACTGCTGCAGAGTAATTTTCTGCAGAATTTCCTGGTGATGTACCTGCAAATTTAAAACCCATTAGTAGAAAATGCTTCCATTACTAGAAAGAAAGAAAAAAAACTATAAGTATTGGGTTGCCTCCCATGAAACGCCTGATTTAACGTCGCGGCTCGACTGAGGACACTTGATTACTCGGCCTTCATCAAGATGGTATGCCTCTATCACTTCTTTCACCGATGCAGTATGCCCAAAATAGAGTTTTTTTCGTTCTCTATTCACCTTAAACCGCACTCCGTCCTTTGTTTTTAACACAACTGCTCCATGAGGGAATTCTTGGGTGATCAAGTAAGGGCAAGTCCATTTGGACTTGAGCTCGCCCAGAAGACAAGGCAACACAGAACTATCTAAAAGCACCAAATCCCCAACCATAAACTCTTGTTTTGAACTTTTTTGTTCATTCTCCTTCTTCATATTTTCTTTGTGGGATATGGCGGATACCGATTGGATCTCACCACTCTGCGTCGTGGTCCTCCAAATGTTGAAGGTCGCTTCTTCATTGTTCAACCAAAATTTCATCTGCCCCTTTTCTGTATCAACTAAAGCTCTACCTGTAGCAAGGAATGGCCTCCCTAGAATAATAAGCACTTCAAAATCAACTTCACAATCAAGAATAACAAAATCTGCCGGAAATATGAATGACTCAACTTTTACTAGCACATCATGGAGTATCCCTATAGGTCTTTTCACTGTTCGATCAACCATCAGCAGCCGCATCGCAATGGGTTTTGGGTCACCCAAACCCAACTCTTGTAAATCGAGAGGGGCATGAGATTTATGCTTTCCCCTAGATCACATAATGCTTTCACAAAATGTAATGACCCGACTGTACAAGGAATAGTGAACATACCTGGATCTTCTTTCTTTTGTAGGAGAGATCTTGTAGCAATAGCACTACGATGCTGCAGTCTATCATCATCCTCGAAACTGACGATCTTTCTTTGTAAATAGATCTTTCATAAACTTGGCATAACCGGGCATTTGTTCTAGAGCTTCTAACAAAGGGACATTGATAGAAAGCTGCTTCAGCATTGTTATAAAATGCCGATATTTACCATCTTTGGTCTTTTTCACTAATCTCTGAGCGAAGGGTGGTGGTGGTCTAGGCATGGGAATTACCTTCATAGGGACTTCTGCATCTTGTCTAGTGCTCTCTTCTGCTTCACCACTACCCTTTACACATTATCATCATTCTTTCTCACCTTTTCCTCATTAGACGGCATAGGTGGGTAAATGGTTTGCTTACCACCCCGAGTAGTGATTTCCATACAATGTGCATCATTTTCGGATTTTGGACAGTGTTACTAGGAAGAGTACCCGGTTGCCGTGTGTTCACAGTCGCAGATAATTGGTCCATTTGCAACTCGACCTGCTTAATCGATATTGCATGTGTATCGACTTTTTGCCCAATACCTGCTAAATCACACCTTAACTCTTTAATGTGTTCATCACTAGCATCGAACCTCCTTATCATTTTGTGTAACATATCCTCAACTCGCGCCATACTATCTCCACCATCCTTAGGAGTAACTTCACCATTTTGAGGAGGGACATAGGGCCCATTCCTATCATTTCTGTTACCATAGTTACCCCTGTTGAAGTTGTTGTCGCGGTTGTAGTTTCCATCTCGGACATAATGACCCTCACGGTTATAGTTACCATAGATCCGACGTTGGTTCCCTTGACCTTGGCGCTAATTATCATGATTTGAGCCTTGGGCGCTCGGTCGAAAACCCCCTGTCTGCTCATTTACTGCATAGGAGTCCTCCTCATAATGACATTCATCATTAGGAGGTGGTGGTTTAGGCAAGTATTTTCTACACCCCAGTGATATGTTTTAGTACCAACCCAAGCTCAGTTCTCATCTGAGCCATTTCTTCATGAATCTCGTCTGTGGCTGGGTTGTGAGTGGACTGCACTGCGAAGGTATTTCTCCTGGTATCTGATTTTCTAGTACTCCAAGCTTTATTATACCGGGAGATTTTCTCTAATTTTTCAGCAATCTCAGCATAAGGACACTCCCATAAGATCCACTTGCTATTGTGTCCAACACCGCTTTATTATTATCATCATGTCCCCGATAGAAAGATTCCTTCAGTGACTCAACATCTATACGATGATTTGGGATGATTCTCAAGAACGAGGTGAATCTATCCCAAGAACTACTAACTGACTCTCCTGGTAGTGCCACAGAGTTGTTCACTCTGTCTTTGTGGTTTAGTTTCTTGGAGACCGGATAGTAGCGTGCCAAGAAAACATCTCTTAGTTGGTTCCAAGTTAAAATTGAGTTGTAAGGGAGCTAAGTGAACCATATAGCAGCCTCTCCCGTCAGTGAGAGAGGAAAGACTCTAAGCCCTATTACATCCAATTCCAAGTCAGGCCTCTTTGCACAACTTTTACACACTGGCCTTACCTTAGCTATATGGGCATGTGGATCCTCAGAAGGTAGCCCTGAAAACAAACCTCTAGCAGTGAGCATTTGCATCAGGCTATTAATTACCACAAAAGTATGGCCTGGTTGTAAAGGAGGCAAGACAAGTGGCCTATCGGAGTCTGCTATGTTGTCATAGCCTCTGTAGTATGCTTGGGGCCGTGGAGCGGGATTTTGTCCCCTCTGTTGGTGTTCACCCGGAGATCGGGTAACAACTGACCATGAACATCAACCGGAGCTGGGATGTTCTGGTTTTGATCATCATCATCATTAATTCCCAAGTTTCTATTCATGTTGGGTAGTGTGCGCTCTAATTCGTGATCGTAGGGAAACAAGGGTTCTCTTCCTCTCCGTGTATTTGGCATACAAGGAGGGTTGTTCTGCACGAATCAAAAACAATAAAACAAAGTAAAATTAAGAAAGTATCACCTAAACTATAGTAATAAGTTTAAGTTAATCCAAAAGCTACTTTCCCTGGCAGCGGCGCCAAAATTTGATACGCTCAAACTTACTACTCAAATAAGAAGTAAAGCGGTCGTGTCAAGTAAATAACCCAACTATTGAGATTGGGATCGTTCCCACGAGGAAAATAGTTTAGACTTAACTTCAATTTATTACTACTATTGTTCAGTCAATTACTTCCTTGGAAAGCAAAAATGATAAAAACGGGGGTTTCTATTCCTAAATAAATGAAAATAAGTAGTGAAATAAAAGGAGACAACTAACAGCTTCGAATATTGGAGTTAAATCAATTAATCAAAGTAACTACGGTTTACGTGTTCCCCACGGGTTCATAACTTGATAAGTCTAACTATAGCAATTCTTTCCTAGTATCTTGCATGGAAAGTGATAAGTTATGTACTTCTAAATCCTTGGTCCGGCATCTAGAAAATTTCTCTACGAACCTTGGTCCGGCTACGTGTGTTGCTATCCTAACCCTTATATTTACCTCATATTAAGCATCATATTCGATATTTGACTAAGTTATTACCTCGTACCAATCAATAGTAGCCTATTAGATAGTATACACTAAATCTATGTTGATAATTCTTTTCCTATTATCTACCTCCTTGGTGTAGCAAGTAGCATTAAGGCAAGTTCTAACGTTGGCCATCCGTTAAAAAGACGTCTAAACAAAAGAATTATCAATACATGCAAGACACTATTCTAGAATTGTTATTTTAGTTAGGTTTTACCTCATTATTAGCCTATGGTTCTCACAACCCTAGTTATGGAGTTTAGTTACCCATAGTCATAATTACAATATTCAAATATGTGATATAAGAATTCATGCACTTACTTCGATGAGAAAGAGAAAAATCTGAAAGTTCACTTGATTAATCAGCAAAAGTCACCAACAATCAATGATAAAAGTCTCAAGATAATCAATAATCTCTCAAAGAGTCTACAAAATAATCAAGAGTCTCCCAATATTCAAAGGACTAACTATGATCTAGAGTCTAACCTAATATTCGAGAGTCTATCCTTAAAAATGAGGTTTTTCGAACTATTTATAGAAAATAAAAACCTAATTAAATAAGGGCTCTATTTGCTGAAATCTGTCAAAAATGCGGCTAGATCGACGGACATCGTGACGGATCATTGTGGTCATGACGAACCGCCATGGACTCCGTCTTCCCATACTTGATGAAATTTCTTCTGCTATCTCTTCATTACCCTCGACGGCAGGTATGACGGATCTTGACGAGCACAACGGTCCGTCGAGGGTCTCCGTCCCAAAACACTTGAACTCTTGGAATATGGGTACTGGGGCTACTTCTTTGATCGTCATGACGAACCGTCATGGCTACGACAGTCCTTCACGTTTTCCATAACCCTACTTGGTCAGACTTCCCCATCTTCCTTCAGCAGCTGCACTACGCTGCCACCTACAGACCGTCACAAGCACGACGGACTGTCACAAGCTCCGTAGGTTGTCACTTCTGCATTTCTTCGCTCAAAAACCTCCGCATTCATCTTTGGACAGATTTCCTGCAAATAAGGAGAAACTTATATAAAAATTAGCACAAACAGTCTTTTGGACACACTAAGCTCAAGGAAAAAGTATTTTTAATACTGTGAAACCATGGTATATCAAGGTTCGTGGATGATTTTGCATCCATTGCATCTCCCTTGACTACTTTGACCCAAAAGAGTAAGAAATTTCAGTGCTCAAAGGCATGTGATAAAATTTTCCAATTTTTGAATGATAGTCTCACTTCCACTCCAGTGATGAATTTACCTGAGGGTACAAAGGGTTTCGTTCAATATTTGGAAGCATTGCAAGTGGTTTTCGGGTGTGTGCTTATGAAACATGGGAAAGCGATAACATATTCTTTAGGCAACTTAAGGTACATGATTGAAACTACCCATTCATGACCTCTAGTTAGCGGTCGTGATGTTTGCTTTGAAATATGGAGGAATTACTTGTACGGTGTACATGTTGACGTCTTTTTCAATCATAAGAGTCTTCAATATGTTTTTACCCAAAAGAGTTGAACTATGGCAAAGAAGTTGGTTAGAGTTGTTGAAAGATTATGATATGAGTGTCCTCTATCACCCCGACAAGGCTAATGAGGTTGTGATTCCCTAAGTCGTATGACTACGGGTAGTGTATCCCACATGGAGAAGGCCAAGAAAGACTTAGTGAAGGAAGTACATAGATTGGGTAGGTTTGGTGTGAGGTTGGAAGATTCTTTGGATGGTGGTTTCATGGTTGGTAACAACTCTGAGTCATCATAGTAGTTGAGGTAAAGTCCAAATAACACCTCGATAAATCATTGATGGAGTTCAAATAAAATGTCCTTGGAAAACATAACGAGGCATTATCCTTAGGGGCGATGGTACTTTAAGGTGCCAAGGGATATTATGTTTTCCCAATGTAGATAGGTTGAGGGACCGGATCCTAGAAGAAGCCCATGGGTCTTGCTTCTCAATTCATCTAGGGTCAACAAAAATGTACAGTTAACTTAGGGAAATTTATTGGTGGGAAGGTATGAAGAAGCACATAGTGGAGTTTATCCCTAAGTGTCCAAATTGCAAACAAGTAAAAGCCGAACATCAAAAGTCAAATGGTTACTACAAGAAATCCAAATTCCTACTAGGAAGTGGGAGACATAAACATGGACTTTGTAGTGGGTTTACCTCGGACTTAAATGTCATATGATTCCATATGGGTGGTTGGTGATAGGTTGAATCTTCATATATGATATTTTGTGGCACCATGGTATTCCATTATCTAGGTTTTGGAGGTCGTTCCAAAAAGGGTTGGGTAATAACGTGAAGTTGAGAATGATTTTCATCCCCAAATGGTTGGTCAAGAGGAACACACTATTCAAACCCTTGAGTATATGATTAGAGCTTGAATTATTGATTTAAAAGGGAATTGGGATAAACTATTGCCTTTGGTGGAGTTTGATTATAATAATAGTTTTCATTCATACATATCCATAGCTACCTATGAAACCTTGTATGGTAGGAGTTGTAGGTCTCCTATTGGATTGTTTGAAGTGGGTGAGACTTCACTTCTTGGTCCCGATATAATTTATGAAGATATTAGAGAAGGTTCATATCATAAGTAATCTGTTCCAAACAGCCTATTATAACACCTTGAAAATCCAAGACTCGTGGTAAAGCCTAACATAGGTGGCTTAAAGTTTAAACATTGTTTCTAAGCCTATTTTAATGAATATAGGTCAATAAGAAGGTTTAAGAACAAAAATTTCCACAGACGTCTGAGAAATTGGTTCAAGGAGATGTTAGTATGCCTAAGTCTTTTTACTAATTTTTAGAAGTCCGAAATGTTTGTAAATGGGTAAAAAAGGTAGCTAATGAGTGTTTGAGTTGTTTCAAGATTTGAATGTATGTGTACAACTCATTAAGGACCAACCAAGGGACCTCGAGGAGAACCCCTGAAGTTTCATGCAACACTGATTGGCAGGGTGCATCGACGGGGCAGACCATAGTATGTAATTGGTTGATGAGGCATCGAGGTCACCGTCGTCCCACACTTAGAAATAATTGTTTGCCTTGTTACTGTTACACTCAACGGAAAGGGACGTCAGGGTGTCAGGGGCTCGACGAGGAGACGAGGAAACCGTAATCCCATACTTAGAAAAGTAGGAGGCAGCCTCACCTAAAAATTCTCTGATAGAGATGACGGAAGTGCATGAAGGAGGAAGGACTGTCTGTCGACCCACTAACGGACTGTCAATGGGGTCTCGTCGGTGAGGGTCGAATTCCACTGATGGATTTTAATGATCTCATTTAAATTAATTAAATTGATTAGGGGTTACTTAGTGATTAAAGGGAAACTAATTAAGTTAATTATGCCCCTCTATAAATAGCTTTGACTCTCATTAACATAAAGCCAACTCTAAAAATAAGCTCTCTTCCTTCTTCTCTCTTATTACTCTCTCTAAAAGAACTCATCATTGAAGGCTAGATAGAACTAGGGTTTGGGGGCTGGAAAAGGGTGGATTCTTCATGAAATTGTTGAGAAACAGTAAGGTATGGGTTCTATTCACCTTTGAGATCATTTTCTCAAAGGGATTTTTCAAAATGGATTTCAAAAAGTTCAATTTTCTTATGGGTTTCATTCAATTACGAAATTGAATTTATGGATTGAGTTGTTAGTGAATTCATAGGGTTATATTGAGTAGATTACATGTAATTCAACTTCTTTATGATAATTTTTTATTGTTTGGTCAAATTGAAGAACATGATCCTCTATCCCTAACCCTAGGTAGTGATCTCCAATTATGTTGTATTTTTATTATTCAATTGAGTTGGTTGTTGTTTAGATTACTATGATATTGTGCTATTATGGTTGAATTAAGATGAATTATAGTCCTATCATGGAAGTTCTTGGGAAGTGATTTAGGTTATGAATTATATCGTGAAATTAGCTTATGTATCTTGTCCCATGTTGTGATTTAAAGATGAATTATGTTATAGAGATGAAATTAGATTTTATTATTCTATTGATTATCATGTGCTATGACGTTACTCCCCAAGGTGGGTTGAGTTTTTTTGTTGATGGTAAGACCTTGATGATAAAATATGAGAAAGACTTGGTATGTCTTAGAAGCTCAATCTTTACTTCCAATTGTGATTAATTGTTGTTAAGCCATGATATTACATTGGGGTATGCCTTATATTAGGATTATATGGGGCTATGATGTTGAATTGAAATGTCTTGGTTATATTGTGAGGTTTATTAAGGTGTATGTGCTATAAGGATGGTGAAAACTATCATTGTGCCTTAGAATGTTATGAAATGCTAAAGTATTAACCTCACTTATATGAATAGTGATGAATGGACATAACCTCATACAATTATTATTGAGATATTGATGATGATGATTATACAAGGTGTATAATCTATGGCCTAAATTAAGATATGATTGATAATTAAAGGCTTAATGACATTTCAAAAAGGGACTCTGACTTAGCAACAGTGGACTAGATAAAGGAGTGTCCCTTCCCACATAGGGAAGGTAGGAGCACTGCACTACTCTTCGGATTGGTGATCATAATGCATGACACATAAAGTGGATCCTAACTAAATCTCCTAGTTCTTAAACTATGTTGTCCCCATAGAAATACTAGCTAGTGGATCCACGTAGTTGTTATGTTTTATGTTTTGGTACTACCTTGGCAAGTAGTCCACCTTCTTTAGGTGTAGGGTTTTATAACACCAGATCCCACAATAGATCATGTGGTCTATGTCGGTTAGGGAAAGATGCTCCGAAAAGATAAAATAAATTAAAGGACTTGAACTCTAACTTGGATAACCTAAGGGGTGTGGCTTAGTCTAGGTAGGGGTATCGGACTCTACATAGACATTGCACTAGTTAGTCTTGAGGGGAGTCTTAGGAGGAGGTTCTTATATGCTTATGTTATGATAATATATGATGTATATACATGATGACAATGTCATATTGTTGATACTATATGTTGATTAGTTCATTTGTGAATATGCCTTGGATATTAATGATAATATAATATGAAATTTAAGCCTAAATGCCATGATATGTAAATTCATTTGTCATGTTTTCTTGTTAGTGAGTAAGTTTATGGGAATTTGCTTGGTCATTTTTACTTGTTGACTTGATGCGAACTTGTGAGTAGTTGTCTTGCTTATTCTAAAATATTTAACACTTATTCATTGTTGTGATATTATTCCTTGATGTTAGGGTTGTAGTAACTCATCATTCTAAGTGTGTTGAGATAAGTGTTACTTGTTAGTATAGTAAGCATGTTTGGTTAATTAGTATGATTTACTTGACTTTGCATGAAGCATCAAAAGAGGTAAAATAGCATGTTTTTATAAAAGTCCCTTTTTAGCATATTTTTCTTCTCTATGTGCATAATATCTCATACTTAGTACATGTGGAGTACTAACCCCATTTTCTTCCCTTGTCCCAAACATTTTATGTTTAGGTCATTGAAGTGTTTGGAAGGAGATATTGTTGAAGGCTTGGATTCTACCTTTCGTACAAGTAGGGTAGGTCCTTAACTTTCGAGGCTAATGCCATCTTCTAGATATGGTCTTTGTTATGAGCTTATTCAATATATCATTGCTTTCCTTGTTAATTGAATATTTTACTTTCGTATGACCTATACATTGTCTTGTTGAATTAATGTAAGGGCTATAACCATATTGTCACATTCGTTTAGATGGTATGAGATGAGACAATTGGTGAGACTATTCTTTATATATATATATATATATTTGCAATAAAAGTAGAAGGCTATGTAACCTTCCTATAGGAAGGGTCTATGTATACTCAATATGAATATATATTATATGTATGTAGAGGTCATGTAAAACTCCAAGTACAAAAAGTAAAAGTTTTAAAATTTTATGCATTTTCAACCTAAGAATCTAATGACATGAAACTAAGAGGCGAGTCTTAGTCCTTTAAAAGGATGAAGACTCCGATTCCGTCTAGGGGGTTAACCCGGATGTGAAACCTATAGTTGGCAAAAGTCTTATGACGATGATAAGCGAAGGGATTTGGTGTCTGAAAGAGGTAATAAGGTGTATTGGAAAATTTCACCAATGAAAGGGGTGGTTAGATTTAGAAAGAAGAGGAAATTGAGTCCTCGTAATGTGGGTCCAAATGAAATTTTGCAAAGTATTGGTAAGGTGGCCTATGAATTGGGACTCCCTAGTAAATTGGCTTTTGTTCATCCGGTTTTCAATGTTTCTATATTGAAGAAGTGTATCGGTCAATTCTTCCTGTTGAGGGTCTCGATGTCAAGGATAGCCTCTCTTAAGAGGAAGTTTCGATTCAAATTCTCGATCAGCAAGTCAAGAAGTTAAGGAATTAAGAGGTTATTTTCGTAAAGGTGTTATGGAATAATCAGCAAGTTGAGGGTGTAACATTGGAGGCCGAGGCCGACATGAAATCCTGTTACCCTCATCTTTTTGAAAATTAAGGTTAGTCATTCTTTTTAACAATATAAGTATGAATAGAAATTGAAGTTTCTTGATTTGTGGTGAAATCTTGCAAAAATGTCATTTTGTGTTGCATTACACTTAAGTACTTTCTTTGAAACTTGAAACTTTGTCTTTTTTGTTTGGGTATTATTTTGGGCATTTTGACATGGTGAGTCTTACTAAAAAGTTATGTGAACTATTGAAAAGTTGAAATTTGTGCTAATTGACTCATGTAATGTTTGTTGAGCTCATGTGTGTAATGATTAGGAAATACCTCATGATGAGGTGTTTTGAGACTTATGTTTGATAATTGGAGTTTTGAAATTTTCCTTTTTGAATGATATGATTTATGTTGATTTGGTATTGTTGATTGGTTGGGCTTCTAGTCTTGAGTATATTCCTTCCTTCAAAAGAGTTTTAGTGTCATTCGGGGATGAATATTTCTAATGGGGGGGGGATAATATAACAGTTTGAGAATCCAAGATGAGTGTTAGAGCCTAACATAGGTGCCATGGGGTCCAAGCACTGTTTTAATCTAATAAATATAGGTCATTTAGGAAGTTTATGAACCAAAAGGTCCAAGAACGTCAACGACATTTGGAAACTATTTCTAAGGGATACTAGTGTGTCATACCCTCTTTGACAAGCTTTTAGGAGTTAGAAATCTATGTAATTATGTGGAAGGATGTATAACAAGTGTTAAAGATGATTCGTGGTCAAAAAATCCGGGTACAACTCCCCAAGGACCAACCAAGACCCCTTGAGGAGGACCCTAGCACATAGGAGTCAAGACTTCTTCGACAGTGTACAACCACGAGAAACCATCAACAGCTCTTGTGTGGATTGATGAGGCTTTGATGGCAATCGTCGTACCACACTTAGCCATATTGATGGAGCCTCATCCTACACCACTCTATGTCCAAGTTGACAGTTGTGTAGGACGGAGGGAAAGACCAACCGTCGACTCACAAACAGCCCGACGACGGGGTTCTGTTTGTGAGGGTAAATGTTTGCCTGCATATTTTAATGTTTGTTCATTTAAATAGTAAAGGGGTTAGGAGGTTGGGGTTTATTTTACTATGACTAAGTTTTTAACTTTTAATATAAATACTCCAACCCTCATTAATCTAAACACAAATCAGCAAAACAAAGTCTCTTCCTTCTCTCTCTCTTTGGAAGCCCCCATTGAAGATAAGATAAGGGAGGTTTTGGGGGATTGAAAGGGACGATTTTACTATCAAATCTTCATCAAATGTAAAGGTATGGGATATAATTCACATTTGAGACTCTTTCCTCAAAGGGTTCCTTCTAAATGGATTTTAAAAGTTGGGTTTTCAAGTGGGTTTCACTCAATTACGAGTTTGATGCTATGAACTAAGTTGATTATTGTTTATTTAGGATATAATGTACATATGAACATGTAATTTAACTTTATTATAGAAATTTGTGATGATTTGACCTAAATTGAATAGCATGATCCTTAACCCTTAATTCTAGGTTGATCTTGATGCAAGTTGGGTTGTGATTGATTCACTTTTCTCGATTATGGGTTAAATAACTATTATATGATCTTGTTACACCAATAATTAGCAAATTGGAATGAATTGTTGTCTTTCAACATAATCTTGAGCAGTGATCTAGTTTATGGAAATTGGCCTAAGTAATCTTATTTTAAGCATTCATTTGGTATTGATTTATGGTGCAGTGACTCCTCTAGTATTGTTATCATGTTTATTATTGAATATAGATGTTGAACATCTAAATTGGATTGATTGAGGTTTTGTCGTAAGGCCTAAATGATGAACCACGAAGGAGACTTGGTAAGCCTATGAATTTTTATCTTTACTTTCAATTGTGATTAATTGTGGTTAAGTCATGGTTTTATATTGGAGTGTGCCTTATATTAGGATGATAGGGTGGTATGATGTTGAATTAAAACGTGTTGATTATGATTGTGATGTTGATTAAGATGTAAATGTTATAAGGATTGTGATGTATACCAATGTGCCTTATTATGAATTGTTATGTAATGTGTTAACCTCACATATATGAATACTGATGAAACGATTTATACTCATACAGTTCTTATTGAGCTATTTATGATCATGATTATACAAAGGGTAAATCCTATGACCTAATTAAGCTATGATTGATAACTAAAGGCATAAGGACATTTCAAAAAGGGACTCTAGCTTAGCAACGATTGAACTAGATTGAGGTGTGTCCTTTCCCACATAGGAAAGGTAGGAGCAGTACATTAATCTTGAAATTGGAGACTATAATGCATGGATCATAAAGCGGGTCCCAAGTATATCTTCTGGTTCTTGAACTATGTTGGCCCCACATGAATACTAGCTAGTGGATCCACGTAGTTTCTATGTTTTATGTTTTTGTACTACCTCGGCAAGTAGTCCGCCTTCTTTAGGTGTAGGGTTTCATGACACTGGATTCCACACTAGCTGATGTGGTCTACGTCGGTTGGCACAATATGTTCCCAAAAGGTAAAATGAATTAAATAATTGAACTCTAACAAGGATAACCGAAGGGGATCTAGCTTAGTCTAGGTAGGGGTATGAGACTCTACCTAAGCATTACAATGGTTAGCCTTGAGGGGAGTCTTAGGAGGATGTTATTATATATGTTGATGTTATAATGATATATGATATGTGCATAATGAACTTGCACACTGTTGATACTGCATGTTGTTTAGTTCACTTATGAGCATGTGTTGGGTTATATTGTTAAAATAAGATGAGTATATCTAAATGTTATATTATGTGAAATTGGACATTGGTTATGGTTTCTTATTGGGGATACTTGATTGAGTAAGTTAATGGTTTTTTCTTGGTCATTGCATGTTGACATGATAAGGATTCATGAGTAATTGTCCTGCTTATTATGATATAATTGACTCTTAGCCATGCTTGTGATGTTATTCCTTGATGATTGGGTTATAGTATATCATGGGTTAAAGTATGTTTACTTGTTTGACTTAATAAGCATATTTGGTTGATTAGTATGACTTTCTTGATTATGCATTAGACTTTTAAAGGGTAAAATGACATGTTTTCACCAAATGTCCCTTTTTAGCATGGTTTGCTCTTTATGTGCATATTGTCTCATACTTAGTACAAGTGGTACTAACCCGATTTTATTTCCTTTTCCAAACATTTTAGGTTCCAAGCATTGAAGGCTCATTAGAGATGGCTTGAAGAAGTCTTGGATATTCTCTATCATCCATGCTGGTATGTCCTCACTTTCCGAGGGCAACACCAATATCTGCCTATAAAGTTCCTTTGTTTTTCTAAGACTTTAATATTCATTCCCTTTTGATTGTGTACGGCTTGTATAAGCCTATATGTGGCTTATTAATATTTGATGTAGGGTTATGCCTAAATATTGATGATCGTTTAGATTGTATGAGATGAGACAATCTTTGAGATTATCTTTCTATCTATATATATGGATGTGCAATAAAAGTAAAAAGCTATGTAAACTTCCTATACGAAGGGTCTATGTATACTCGTTACTTATTTATTATTTGTATATAGATGTCTATGTTAACCTACAAGTAGATGAAATGAAAAGTGTTAAATTTTTCCACATTTTAAACCTATGAATGTAATGACATGAGACTGAGAGGCTAGTCATAGTCCTTGAGAAACGACGACGACGTTGTTTACATCTAGGGGGTGAACCCGTATGTTACAGCATTGCTCAGGACTAATCCTTGTGAAGGAATAAGCAATTAGACAAGCCCAGACACAAACGATGACCTGTAGTACGAGCAGTGGATGGACCTAATGAGCGTTGGTGGGTCCGTCGATGTAGGTTGTAATGACTTCCATGCACTTCTCCACTACCTAACCTAACCCTAAGTTGTTTATTTGTTTATTTTTCTGTATATTAAGTTGGCTAAAAACGTTACAACCCCATCCCCAATCCATGATTAAGAATTAGACTTCCTTGTCCCAAAATATCCTCTCTAGAAACCTCCATTTCAGATAAAGCTCTAGAACAACTATGGTGATAGATTCTCAAGATTTCATAATCAAGTTTCAGTGCTTTCTTCTACAATAAGGTATGGTGATCGTCATTCTTAGTCAACCTCTCTTTTATTGAGTTCCTTAAAAAAATATAATCAAGTTCATGATCAAATCTCCAATCTTCCAATCTAGCCGTGGGTTCTTTCTCAAAAAGTTTTCAAAGGATTTATCATGATGAATTGATGTCAATGTATTTATTGTAACATGAATTTAAATTCAATTTCATGATCAACACATGCTCCCTTCAAATTCTCGTTTTAGTCTATGTATTGTTTATTGTGATCTTTATGTTAGGAGCACTAAAATGTGATTCAACTATGTTAAAGTAATGGTTAATTAAGGCCTATGATGTAATGTGATGATGACTTATGTGTTGTTGGTCCATTGTGGATTGATGCTTGAAGACTTGATCTCTACTTCCTAGCGGCTGTTAATTTATGTTATTCACTATAATCTGGACTCTATCGTGCATGAATAGGATTTTGTTTATGTAAACATACTTGTAGTTACTGCCCTATATTGTATTTTTAAGAATTCTGAAGGTTTTTCGTGGATGATCAAAGTAAGGGAGGATTAGCAAGTGATCTACTTTCCCTCACATTCTATAAATTGATGATGCAGTATACTTGATATGATCTTGATCTTGTTATGATTATTTCATGATGTATATTATGTTTGTTTACATTTATTTAGCTACTGCCACAGATATGGATTGTTGATGAATTATGAATATTAATCAATGATGGCTCATCCCATCTACTTTTCTATAGAATTGTTAGTTGATGAACCCTTGTACGACATTGTGCGGTATGGTCACTTATGGTGGTGGTGTTTACCTTATTGTTATTATATATGTGATGTAACCATGTCCTACAGGTAATTGTGGTATGAATGTGTGGTGATGATGATCACCCATTGTGAAGCTTATGCCTAGTTGTCTATGATATAGCACTACACAATTTAAGGCCTACGTCTACACTAAATCTGAGCACCGCTTTAAAAGTGTTGCCTAAAATATTTTTGGGAACACTTTTTAAATGTAGCCTAATTTTTTAACTTTTCGCAACAATAATATTGGCAAGACTTATAAAGTGTAACAGTTAATGATATAGACTACACTTTATAAGCGTTGTCATAGTATGAAATAAATGGCAACAATTATGTGTATATATGGCCACACTTTTAAAGGGTCCTATTTTTATAATTGTAAAAACAACACTATTGAAGTGTGGCAATTTATTCCCTCCAACGTTTTCAAATATTTCACTAAAATATTTGATTCCCTCCAACATTTTCAACTCCCCCTCCCATTATTTTTGGCCAAAGCTGAAGAGTAGAACACAACGCAGGTTCTTTCCTATATGAAAAAGCACACAATTTTTCTTCTCCAAAACATTAAATCGAAGAGTAGAAGATGGAGATCGAAGAGAGGATGTTGAATACTGAAGACAAGAGATGAAAATGAAAAGAGATGAGTTAATATTCTCTTCTCCAAAATCGGAATAGCTGAGTTGACTTGAGCTAATGCTGATGAAGTAGGGATCGACCGAGGAGCTGAATATTGAAGAACTGGAGCTTAAAACAAACTTCATCAAGCGTAAGTACCAATTTCATATAGCTTAAATTTCTTTTCACTCTCTTCTAATTGATTAGTTTGGGATTGTTATTGCTGAAGAATCGAAGAGCACTGCGATTTGTCTGAACATGAACTGAAGAAGACAATTTTCCTCTCAGCTTCGTTATTTAAGATTGGAGAGCCGAAGAAGACAATTTTCTTCAAAGATTTCTGGGTAAACTGCTATTCCATCAGATTTCCTTTTGAAAATTGAAAGAAAATGCTTCACAAATCAACTTTCCTCATGTCTTAAAGCTTTAGGTTGTTGGAATAGAGTTTATCAGGTAAGAGATTTTACCTTCAAAAGTCTAAATAATATGTTTAAGATTTTGATATTCTTGTGTGTCAGTCAAAAATTTGTTTATAGGAAATCGGTCAAAATGCGGCAGGGCCGACGGACCTCGCGACGGGACGTCGTGGTCACGACGAGCCATCGTGGACCTCGCAACGGGCCGTCGTGGACCTCGTGACGGGCTGTCGTAGTCATGAGAGGCCGTCGTGGTCATGACGGGCCGTCATGGACTCCATCGTCCAATACTTGCAAGTTTCTTCTGCTACTTCTCTGATCTTCATGATGAACATGCAGGACGGACCATCATGGCTTCGTCGGTCCGTCACGCTTTCCGTTACAGCTGAAATTTCAAATTGATTAATTGTTAAATCTCATAATTTTGTGTTCTTTCTTGATGGAACAGATTTGTTTACTAGAGGAATTGATATTCAAGTAGTTAACGTTTGGAATTCTAGACACCTAAGGGAAGATCATCTACTTTGAACATCAAAATAAGTAGGCATCTACTTTGAACATCAAAAGATGCAATCTAATTTTCTGTAACTACTGGATTTCTTGCCTCTCTATATTGTTGCAATCTGAACTTCTTACCTCTTCTATATAACTGCCAATATCTTATTTGTGTAGGGAAATGGAGGTGATCAAAATTTGAAGTGGACGATGAAGAGTTTTTGAACTATTATGAAAGTTTAAATACATATTTGATTTATTGTGTACACATTTAGAATATTGATGTATAAGTATGGGTATGTACACAACACATACTATCTTTTGGTTGTACATGAAATATTTCTCGAAGTTTATTTGAAATATATAGCTTCAATTTAATGATTAATTAGTTCATTTTGTGTTTTAGGTCACTTGTATGTATGTAAATATATTATATATATTTGTGCTACATGTAGTCTTATAAATGTTGAAGTTACACTTTGTAAGTGTTGCTCTAGGTAGATAAAAAGTTACACTTTGAAAGTGTTGCAATAGATGACCAATAAAAGGCAACACTTTTTAAGTGTGACCAATAAATCTGAAAAGCCAACGCTTTTAAGTGTCGTCTAACAAAAAAATAGGTGTTGCTAATGCACGTCTTCAAAGCGTGCCCTTATACCTATTTGGCTACGCTTTATAAGTGTAGCCAAAGATGGCAACATTTAAAAAGTGTTTCTTAATGTCAAAGGTTACGCTTCTTTTGGGCAGTCCCTAAAAACTGTTGCTGACTGTCCAAAAGTATAGCCTCTTATCAAAGGCCACACTTTTTGCTAGTTTAGGCTACACTTACGTGGTGTTGCTGTAGGCCGAAAATGGTGTAGTGTAGGTTGTGTTTCTAAGGTTACAATCTTGTGAATGTCTATGTTAGGGTTGGTTTAGGTGGTTCCCTTGATGAGTTATAATGGTTAATGACCCTTACCTATGTACCCATATATGAATGTGTGATTAACTTATGTTAATAGTCTTGAATGCAAGTTTTGAAGTTATCTTGTCTCCTATGCTAAATTGTGATGTGTGGTCTATTCTTGAAGGTGCATAGCAGTCCTTAGAGAATGGCTGTCTTAGTATCTTGTTGATACACATTATATGATCATGTTGAACAATATATACACACAAACACATTATGAATGCTTATAAGTAGTATAGGTTCATGGTGTGTAATGAAAAGGTATTTTAATATGCACTAATATGTACTACTATGCGTGTAAAGTATATGTATCTATGAAGAATGTGATGTATCATTAACTATGATGAATTGATTGGTATACTGGTATGAACACGGATATGCGACTTTTTCTATGCATTGCACATGTGTGCCTTGATAGGATAGTTCCTAGGTTTGTTTTCTATGTACATTAATATGAATACATGCTTATGTTACGAATGTGCATAGTGTATTAGGGTATTTTATGAAAGGATTTCTCATAAATACACTTATTCATTAATGTATGAACACGTGTGGCCTTAATGTGTTATGTGAAAGGATTTCTCACATATATGTATATACACACATGTGTATGATGATCTAGTCAATTGAGGGGCATATGGAAGGTGTTCCCAAGAGTACCCTAAACTAGATGGTTCTTGGATATGCTATTTCCATATGAAAGGGTTTCTCACATGACTTAGGTTGATGAGCTCTCATGTATGACCTATGGGCTAAGCAAATGAGATGCTAAGTCTCCGAAGCATACATTTTAAAAGTAAAGATAATAATTACTTTTCAATAAAGAGATCTAGCTTAGTACCGAATGACCTTGAAGATGAGGGTGACACCTTCCCAATGTTGAAAGGAACGTTTCACCATAGTCCTCGTGAGGTGGGTAGCCTCATATCCCAGAGGGCATAAAGTTATATTTGCAGATATTCCTCCAAGTTCCATCAACTGTGCTTGCCACATATGATCTAGCAAGTGATATCACTTAGTATGCTATCATGTGCTAATGTTCTACCTTGGCTAGGTAGAGCACCTTCCATATGTGTAGGGCTGTACAACACCAAATTCCATGTTTAGAACCCATGTCTTAGCATCGGTTTATGCTATAGTATTCCCAAAGTAAAACGGAAAATGAATGTAAATGACTACAGCCCTAACTAGGATTACCTAAGGGTAGTTTCTTAGCGTAGGTGGGGGTATAAGACTTCACCTATGCATTGTACAAGTAGCTCTTGAGGGAAGTTTTGGGAAGTTGTTCTAATGCATGTGACTATGTTTATGATTCATTATGCATGACATCGTAGTATTATTTACTTGTTATGAAGATGTGCATGGTATGAGTCCTAATGGGTCTATATGATGAGGTATCTCCTTAAGTGCATGATGTTGGTCTTATTGACTACATGATGGAAGGTTCTACCCGGTTTGCATGTAGTTGACTATAGGTTTACGTTTAATGTGTGAAGTACATGCTATGATGCTTGTGGTCTTATTATAGGTTTACTAAGTATTTTTGAGGCTATATGGCTTCACATTTACATTGCACTAGAACACTTAGAGTAGGATTGTGAGTAAAGCCTTATGTTAAATGTAATGTGATGTATGTGCCATGTTATATGAAATGGTCCTATGGGTGTATGTGTCGAGTTGAAAGGTTTTAGATATGGCTTTCTTGCAGCGTTGGGGTGATGCTTGATTATGGATATTGTTATGGGACATTGTCTATACATTGCACCAAGTGTAACTAGAGGGTTACTTGGGAAAAGTCAAGAAGATAGAATAAGAAAAAGCTCACCTTAAAGAGGAAAAGAAAGTTAATGTACCTGGAGTAGACTTACTATAAAGTGGTGGTTAATTTGACTTAAATTCAATGTGTGTTTTTGTATGATGGATGACCATTGAATATTCCGATATTAATTATATGAATTGTATAATGCTTATTGTATCAAATTTTTATGGGATTCACAAAAAGGCATAATTCATGGTTTCTTATAAAATGTCCCTTTAAAATGCATGTTTTTGTATGGTTGTCACATTTTTTGCATTCTTGTAGTAATTCAATTCTTCTCTATCTTTTTACTCAAAGTTTAGGTTATGGGTGATTAAAGGAAGTCTCTATGGTGAGGAGCTTGTTATATGTTTCCGAAGCTAAAGGAAAGGAATCCTTAAGTCCAAGGATTTCCCTAGTCTTATTTTACTGTAATG
The DNA here is from genome assembly GCA_027705065.1 of Solanum peruvianum. NCBI lineage: Eukaryota > Viridiplantae > Streptophyta > Magnoliopsida > Solanales > Solanaceae > Solanum > Solanum peruvianum. The sequence continues at coordinate 11,747,263 of JAKWJD010001758.1, read as the reverse complement.
TCTTGTAATAATTAACTTATGACTTATGTTGTAAGGGACATGTCCCTAATGTACTCTAATGATGTTGAGTATAGGATAAAAAAATATACTGGAGTCTTTAACTATGTATTGTGATATTGTATGTATAATGGAAGTAATGTTCTAGCATATGATGTGCTAAGAAAATTTTAAATTTTTCGTTAAATTTTCCTAAAAGAATACAATGAATGATAACTATGGACTTGTATATGTCCTTCGAGAGGTCAAGTACGCCATGTTACTTGGTGCTCCTGGGGCGTGAAGATCGTGGTATCAAACCATGACATTTATGAAAGTAGTTTTAGGTTCCAAAAGACTCATATTTCCATGTCTAGTAGAGTCTCAATCATCGGCCGTGAGTCGCGATTCATCATTCTCATGTAACGCCATTGAACATAACTCTATAACATCCCTCTCTTATGTTTACTTTTACGGTCATCTTTTATGTGTAATTGCATAAATGAGATAGAATCTCTATGCTTCAGAGAGAAAGGTGAGTTTGATGCTTATATTGGTTTTATGGTTTCATGAGTACGTGTGAAGGTTAATTTCGGAATGTTTGTTGAGGTGATGCCATTTGTTGCTACATATATGATATTTATGTGAAATGACTTGTTAGTTGAAGATTTATACTATTACATGGTTAAAGCTTATTAAAGAAGTTGTTATAGTTTAATTGATATTATTTTTTCGATTATATATAGGTTGATGACCTTCCATGATGATAGTCATATGATATAGTTTAGACTTGAAATACATGAAGATTGTGGCATATAGCCAAAGATGCATGTTGACCTTATATATGTGTAATAATTCAAATTTTGCCCTATATATATGAGTGGTTCTTCATAGTTGCCAATATAACACTTCAAAACATCCGAGTAAGACTCCCCAAGGACCAACCAAGGGAACTTCAGGAGGACCTTTGCACGTTGGAGTCAACACTGTCTGGGCAGTGTGCACAGATTAAGGGAGTTGACGAGGCGTGTGTGGATTGATGGGTCTTCGATGCCATACGTCGACCAATAATAAGCAAAATCCTTAAAGGGCGTATTTTTCACAGTCCCTAAACTTACCTACGGATGTGCAGCACGAGAGGGGAGGTTGGCCATCGGTTGAATGACGATCCGTCGATTGTGGTGTCGTCTGTGAAGATCTAACTTTTTGCACGTTTTTACATAGTTCCAATTAATTAATTAAGGGGTTAGGTAGTTTTTTAGGGGTTAATGTAAGCCTAAATAAGTTATTTAACACCCCATATGTAGACCCCAACCCCATTAGACTAATCATAACTCAAAAACCCAAACTCTGTTCCTTGTGTCTTCTTTCTCTCTCTAGTGAAGAACACAATTGAAGTCCAACCTAGGGAAGTGTTTAAGGGATTCAAAGGGTAAAGTTTAAACATAAATATTCATCAATTAGTAAGGTATGAGATCAAATTCACCTTTGATACCTCTTTCCTCAAAAGGTTACATCAAATTGATTTCCAAAGTTGATTTTTCAAGTGGGTTTCCATGCAATACGAAATTGATGTTATGAATTGATTCGTTTATGATTTATAATGGATATTATGAATAGATTAACATGCAATTTAAATCAACAATGATATATCTTGATGGATTTGTCTTGTTTGTAGAAGATGAACCTTAACCCATAACCTAAGGTTATGATCTTGAAATGAATTATATTGCATTGGTTCAATTAATTTCTTTATTGGTTGAATAACTACTAGAGGAGGTTTTCATACTAACAATGAATGAATATGGGTTAAGTGTAGTCCTGTCATGCTAGTTCTTGAGAAGTTTATATAGGTTATGAAGTATTTTGTGAATTGACTTAAGTATTTTTGTCTTAAGCTATGATAAGCATTGAATTGTAATGTAGTGATTCTTTTACCCTTGTTATCATGTTTATCATTGAATTATGATTAAAATATACCCTAATTGGATTAAATTAAGGGTTGATTGTAAGACCTTGATGATTAATTATAAAGAAGACTTGGTAAGTCTTGTGATTGTATCCTTTACTTCAAATTGTGGTTAATTGTGATTAAGTCATAATGTTATATTGGATTGTGCCTTGTATTAGGATTGATAGGACGGTGTGATGTTGAACTTAAATGTCTTGACGATGATTTTGCGAGGTGTTCTTGTAAGCTGTAAATGATATAAGGATGGTGAATGATTTACCAATGTGCCTTTTGATGATATGAAAATTTTAATATGCTAACTAACCTATGTAAATTGTAATGAAAGAAAAATAATTGTGCAATTCTTATTGAGCTATGATGATGATGATGTTTATACAAGGGTAGACCTTATGACCTTCAATAAGCTATGATGAATAATAATGACATTAAAGAAATTTCAAAAGGGAGTCTAGGTTAGCACCGAGTTAACTAGAGTGAGGAGTGTCCCTTACCATATAGGGAATGTAGGATCATTAATGTACTTTTGAGATAGGATTTTATAATAAATGTAGCATAAAGAGGGTCCCAACTATATCTCCTAGTTCTTGGAATTACTAGCTAGTTGATCCACATAGTTGCTATGTTCATTTTTTTTACTACCTTGGGAACTAGTCTGCCTTCTTTTTGTGTAGGGTTCCATGACACCATATTCCACGTTAGCTCATGTGGTCAATGTAGGTTAGGTCAAAATGTTCTCAAAAGGAAAAATGAATCAAAGGAGTGAACTTTAAGTGGGATGACCTAAGGGGTTTAGCTTAGTCTAGGTACGGATATTGGACTCACCTAAACATTGCACTTGTTAGCCTTGAAGGGATTCTTTTGAGGGTGTTTTTATGTATGACTATGTTTATAATTCTATATGATATGTATACGATGAAGTTTCACATTGTTGATACTATATGTTCATGGGTATCACATATAAATATGTGTTGGTCTATATTGTTAATGTATGATGCTATGTACTCTTAAATGTTATATTATGTGAAGTAGGATGTTAGTCATGATTCATATTCAGTTACTTGATTGATTAAGGTTATGGGGCTTTGCTTTGTCATTGCACTTGTTGATTTGATAGGGGTTACTTAGTAATTGTCTTACTGTAGTTATGTTGAAATGTACTCTTATTCATGATTGTTATTATTATGACTTGATGATAGAGATTCTTGGCAATGTATTCAATTATATGCTATGCACGTTGACTTGACTAGACTTGATGTTGTTGTTCTTGTGATATACATGTCTATGACCTAATGAACATGTCAAATTGGTGGTGTGTATGGTCTTGTTGAACATTGATAAGTTTTTTCAAAGTAAATTGCATATCATTATGAAATGTCCATTTTCTTAGCGCGATTTCAAAGTATATGTGCATATGGTTTCATACTTAGTACTAGGTATGTACTAACCCTATTCCTTCCTTTTCCCCAAAATTTTAGGTTTCAGTCATTGAAGTACCTATGAAGATGACTTGAAGAAGGCTTGGATCTCTTGATCATCCAAGTAGGGTTGGTCCTTACTTTTCGAGGGAGATGGAACTATCTACTTAATAGAGTTGTTTTGAGTTTAATACTTCTATATTTCTTTCTTTTTCAATTAGTATGAAACATTGTATAGCCCATGTAAGGCATTCTTACTTTGATGTATGGGTTATGCCCAAGTTCTTATACTCTTATTAAATGGTTATGAGATGAGAAGACTATTATGACTATGTTATATTCGATATATGTTATGGTTGTATGTGCAATAAAAGTAGAAGAAAAGTGATATTTCGATAAGAAGGGTTTATGTATACTCGATATATATTATGTTTATATAAAGGTTTATGTAAACCTCCAAGTAGAAGTAATCAAAATTTCTATTTTTTTTTGCCAAATTTGACATATGAATGTAATGATATAAGCTAAGAGAATAGTCTTAGTCCTCAAAGAGGATAAGGACGCCGGTTACATCTAGGGCTATTCGTAGTATTTTTTTATAGGCTTGATCCTATAAGTGAGGTTAGCATGATTATCTTTTTACGGTGATGGTGTGGGTTCGATTGACCTAGAAGTTACCTTACTGTAATGTTGAAAGAGAATAAAGAAGCCTTAGACTATGTCTCTTCTATTGTTTTCCCCTAATGTTGAATTACCCTTAATGTTTATGGTGTAGTTGAGACATTATTTAGTTGGGTAGTATGCCCTACCTTGAATGTTATGGAATCTCTTCTCTGTTAGGCCTAGAGGAAAGATGTTGGTTAAGTTACTGTAATTCCTTTTAGTTTTGTAATCACTTTTAATTTATGGTGATGAAGGTTTATAATCTAAGATACTCTTGAGGTTGGGTTAAGTTGTTGTTAATTGGGCTTACCCTAAGTGGGGGATGATTATGAGAGTAGTAAGGTTTTAGTTATTTCTATTTTTTCCTTCTATTATTACTTCAACTTGAACTAAAATAGTTCTTAGAAGCTTATTCATAATAGGAGTCATGCATTAAATTATGAATTACATGTTCTCCATATTCTAGGTATGTCTTTATTGACACTATGTTAAGCATGTTTTGAAGATACTAAAGTGCATGAAAAATGAGTTTTCATCAAATTCATGTTTTCTCATGTTGATTGTGCATTTTGATGTATATGTTGTGCATTTAAATTCATGTGTTAATTTAAGAAGAATGTTTAAATTAATTTTTGATATGTAAGGTTTAGCCTCACAATGAAAATTTTGAGTCTCCTTGAAATGAAAATGTTGAATATCTTGATAATTATGTGAATTTTATGGTTTTGAAAGCATGATTGTAGGATCGCTCTTGAAAAGTGAAGGCATATTTAGCTAAGGTCATTGTGTGTGCGTATAAACTATGAGACTTTCCCAAATAGACGTGTGCTTATCAAAGCTAGTGTTATGCTAGAAACTGGAATCTTTCTGAAATGACTTCCTATTGTTGTGATGTGTGTGGTGAGGATTACCATTTAGACTTCACTAGGAAGAATGTTTGAGCATGCCATGTATAAAAGTTGAGAATCTCATTATTATAGTGAACCGACCTTTGTGCCTTGCTTGGGTAAGGACTCATGAGACATAGAAGTGCGTTTAGGAGAAGGATACTCCTCCATGGACACAACAAAGAATGATATGGCTGATTATGACCTTCATGGCACTAATTCTAATTAATGAAGGTCCTTGTTGATTTACTTAACTCAAGTAAAATGCATTGAAGTATGAGTGTTTATTAGTCTCTTGAGTATTGTTGAATCTGCCTAAGTGGTACTTAAATGTTGTTGCTTAATGAGCTCTTAATGAATTTAAATGTAATCACCATTTTATTAAAAGGAGAAGCATGTCCCTCCTATGAACATGAAGAGAGCTTAAGTGTTTGATGCATTTTGAGAGTGAGTGAATAAAGGGTTTGCTTGCTTGTATTGCATCGAGGGCTAAATGGTTTGAAGTTTGTATTCCTTGTATGATTTACGCATTGACTTCAATGTGATGATTTTATGAATATGGCGAGATGCTCTATGATTTATTTAAGTCCTAATTGTGTTTAAAGTGTTCCTAATGTCATTCGAGGATAAATATTTCCAAGTGGGGGATATTGTAAGAACCCAAAATGAGTTAGGGTGTCTAGAGCCTCACATGTTCCTATAAGATTGTTAAAATGTTTATTAGGTTTTTTAAAGTATGCATGATTGATTTGAAGTCATTTGGTAGTGAAATGTCCAATAACGTCTAAGGCCTTCAAAAGTTAGCCCTGTTTTGGGTGAAACTTGAACGGAATCTCCTTTAAATGTTAAGTTGTGCATTAACGTTGGAAACACCATGGTACAAATACCCAAGTGCCATGGCAAAGGACCTCAAGGAGGACCCAAAGGCTGTAGAGACACTGCCTTGGCAGTGTCAATCGACGGAGCCTAATGTCACCTCTTCAGTTGCCTTACGCCCCCTGTCAATGGGCAAGGGGGAGGGAACCGTCATTCAGGACTTAGTCTAGTGAAGGCTCAACTAATTTTACAAGACCCACACCCAAACAATGACCAGTTGTATGGTTCGTTGATGGACCTACTGAGCGTTGATAGGTTCGTCGATGCAGGGTCTAACAACTGCCATGCATGCTAATTTCATTTAGGGGTGAATGGGAAATTTACCCCACGTCCTAATCTGACCCTAGGTGGTTTATTTTTCTATTTTTTGGTATATTAAGTTAGTTAAAAACGTGAGAACCCCATTCCCAATCCATGATTCAAAATTAGACTTCACTCTCCCAAAATATCCTCTCTAGAAACCTTCATTGGCGATGAAGCTCAAGAATAGACATGGTGATGGATTCTCAAGATTAATTCATCAAGTTTAAGTGGTTATGTTCTAAAATTAGGTATGGTGATCCATTATATTTAGTCAACCTTTCTCCTAAAAAATTCCTTCCAATTTTTCAATGTATGTTCATGATCAAATATTCAATCTTCCAATCTAACCATGAGGTTCATTCTCAAAACTTTTTCAAAGTCTTTCTCATGATAAATCGATGTTAATATATTGATATTAAGGTGAATTAAAATCAAATTGCATTATACCCATGCTGCCTTCAAACTCTAGTTTTAGCCTATGTATTGGTTATTATGATCTTGATGATAGTTGGATTCTAATGTGATTTAATTATGTTGAAGTAATGGTTAGTTACTTCATATGATTTAATTTGATGATGAATTATGTGTTATTGGTCCAATGTGGATTGATGCTTGAAGACTTGATCTTTACTTTCTATTGATTGTTGTAGTATGTTATTCAGTGTAATCACGACTTTATAGAGCATGAATGTTTTATTTCATTTATGTAATGATACTTGTAGCTACTACCCTATATTGTATTTTGATGAACTATGAAGATTAATTATTTATGATCAAAGTAAGGGAGAATTAGTAAATGATCTACTTTCCTTCACATTGTATAGATTGATGATGTAGTGTACTTGATATGATCTTGATCTTGTTATGATTAATGCATGAATTTGATTATGTTAGTTTACTTTTAGCTTTTCCCTAGATATGATTTTTGATGAAATATGATTATTGATAAATAATGATCAAAGGTTTGTGAATTGGTAAGAATGACTCTTCCCCTCTACTTTGCTATAAAATTGTTAGTTCATGAAGCCTTGAATGGCATTGTGTGGTATGGTAAATTATGGTAGCGGTGTTTACTTTATTGTTATTATATTTGTTATGTGATCATGGCCTTAAAGGTAATTGTGGTATGAATGTGTGGTGGTGATGATCACTAAATGTGAAGCTTATGCATAGTTGTCTATGATCTAGGTTGTGTTGCTAAGGTTACAATCATGTGTATCACTATATAAGGGTTTGTTTGCGTGCTTCCATTAATGAGTTATAATTGGTAATCACCCTTACCTATATACCCCTATATGAATGTGTGATTAGTTAATGTTAGGAGTCTGAAATTCAAGTTTTGAAGTTATCTTGTCTTCTATGCTAAATTGTGATGTGTGGTGTATCCTTTAAAGTGCATTGGGGTCCTAAGAGGGTGGCTGACTCAATATATTGTTGATATAAATTATGTTATCATGTTATCACATGTTGATCTATGTACACACAAATACACATTATGCATGCTTATATATAGTATAGATTTATGGTTTCTAATGAAATGGTATTCTAATATGCACTAATCTCTACTACAATGCATGTAAAGTATATGTTTCTATGAAGTATGAGATGTATCAATAGCGAGGATGACTTGATCGTTGTACTAGTATTAAAAAAGGTATGAGACCTTGTCTATGCATTGTACATGTGTGCCTTGATAGGATAGTTCCTAGGTATGTTTTTCAATGTATATGAATATCAATGCCTGGTAATGTTATGAATGTGCATAGTGTCTTAATGTGATTATATGAAAAAATTTATTATTCTCACGACTGCGGAGCACCCCCTAGAATTAACATGGCGTTCTTGACCTCTCGGAGGTCTTATACAAGCTCATAGTTATCAATAATCGCATCGACATATTAAATTTAGCAGAAAATCTAAAACTTTTCATAGTACCTCATATGATAGAAACTTTACTTCATATACATATAAAATATAAGCCATAGTACATATATATACTTTCAATCTCTTTGTAATCTTTGACTCAATAAATTTGGAGTACATTAGGGACACGACCATTAAGACATAATACAAAACTATACAACATTTAAAGGCTTTACAATAAATAAACATAAATTAATCCTTTGACTTAAGAATTCCTTTTCTTTATATTGGGAATCACCTATCAAGCTCTTCATCATTCAAGACATCTTTTAAGAATACATAACCTACACTTTGTGAAAAAAGTAGAGAAGAATGGAATTAGCACAAGAATGTACTAAGTATGGAAACCATGCAAAAACATGTATTTAAAAGGGACATTTTCTTTGAAATCATACTTCATGGTATTAATGTTATGAACTTCTCTATGATGCATTGAAGTCGACATCACAATTATCACATTAAAATGCTAGTCAACATGATAAAACATGGACTTTATAAAAAATATCCTTTCATGCTCTTTCGAAAAATTCACCATGTCTCCAAGATGATGTCAATCAAATCATACCAATCATATAAGTTCATGCAATTCACACTTTATGCATGACTATATTCATGAACAAGCTTACTAAGAATTAATTATTTTCAAATTCAAGTAAGAATAGAAGGACAATGTAGACAATTTCTACAACCTCACTTCTAAAACACCATCCCCTACATAACGTAAACCCAATTAAGAACAACTTAACCCTTCCTATAGAGGATCTTAACTACACAACCTTCATTTTCAGCACTTAAAGTTATTACTTCTTTAAAGATAATTTTCATTAATTCAATTTAGCAACACTAAGGCATTCTAAACCTTATCAATTTAGAAAAATCATCCTCAACCATCAATTTTGATCATACTATTAAATTTACAAAAGGTATTTCTACAATGCAATAGACACTAAGGCCATACATCATTTGAGGAAAACAACATGGAGATTCATAACACATTAAGAAATTTAGAAATAACTCTAATACTTATAATGTCATAAGACTCACATTCTATATTTCCAAATAGCAAAACTCCTTTCCGTATTCATTATCATGTTCATATTCATCAATTCTACACATATATCAACAACATCCAATCAAACGATAATTTAGTTGGTTCTCCAAACATGCTACAATAAGTTTCCTAGTCTTTATAGTGAGCATGCTTCCAAATATCAAAAAGTGCAACATTTAGATAATAGATGGAACAAGCATGGCAATATAAGATACAAAACTTTACCAACTCATCCTTCATAGACATGCATACTATCTATACAACTAGGATCAAGTCTCTACAAGGGACTCCAATTTACACTAGCAACATATGAAGTATCCTTTATATATAAAAGGATACAATACACACTTTTAATCACATACATTGATATGATAGCATGCTTCCATAGATAGTTATTAAATATTCCAAGTTCAAATCCTAGTATTTGGCTACCATCATACAAAACTATATTGGAATACAACAATCTAAGAGAATTCACTTTAACCACCATAACTTCTAGCTTCTTTAACTATATCATGACATACATTATTCGACATATCTTGCTATTTCACATAGATTTCATATATTGCCATAATTGGCATAACATTATCCAATAAGAGATATTTAATACATACTAAGGTAAGAACCAATCATAATATTCATAAATTTAACATGTGCAATGATCAAGTAAAGCCTTTAACCCTACAAAATCAAGTAACCCAATAGGAGCTACAATTAGCACCATACTCAACTCATCTATAACCTTCATGCATGCATAACTCCATATCTTTAGCACACTAGGCTATTTACATGTCAATAAACATAGAGATAATCACATAAGAACATTTAAATTTATCATCATACACATACACAATATTAACCTCCTAAAATCTCAATCAAGGCAAACTAGCGAAAGACATAGGTAGAATCCCATACCCCTACCTAAGTCTAGTTAACCCTTCAAGTCGCCTTAATTAGTTTATACATCATCTAATAAGGACAAGTGTCACCTTCAAACATACTCATTCAAATCATAAAACAAAGATAAGCATTTTAAACTCACCTTTTATCCCTCAAGCATAGAGAAATTTTATCTAAGCAATCACATCTAAAACACCACCGGACAAGAAAATAAGAGAATGATCTTATAGAGTTAAGTTTTTATGGAACGACATGAGAATGATGATGGAGGTAAACTCAATCGTCATATTGCCTCTCGTACCAATTAATGTGTCGCTACGCAACACCAATGATATAATACTCTACTAGACATAGCAATATGAGACTTCTTTGACCCTAAACCACTTTCAAAAACCTCATGCTATTATACCACATTTGTCGTGACCAGGGAGCACCCCCTAGAAGTAACATGGTGTCCGTGACCTATCAGAGGTCTTATAAAAGACCATAGTTATCATTCATCGGATCCATAGTAAATTTAGCATAAAACATTTCATAGCATCTCATATGCTAGAAACTTTAGTTCATATACATATAAAATATCAGCCATAATACATATGTAGACTCTAAGTGTATTTCCCATCTTAGACTAAATAATTTTGGGGTACGTTAGGGACAAGACCCTTAATAAATTATACAAAACTATACAATATTTAAAGACTTTACAATAAATGCACATTAGGACATCCTTGAACTTAAGGATTCCACTCCATGATCTTGGGAATCACCTATGAAGCTCTTCATCATTGAAGACATCCTCTGAGCATCCATAACCTACACTTTGTGTAAAAAGTAGAAAATAATGGAATTAGCACAAGAATGTACTAAGTATGGATCCATGCAAAAATATGCATTTAAAAGGGACATTTTCTTTGAAATCATACTTCATGTAATTTTGAGTAAATCATCATTAAACATTTGTCAATAGCACATATATCATTTTCATACTTAAGAGAAACACAATAAATGACCAAATATCATAGAAAAGCTCATATAGAATTATAGTCCAAATTAAGGTCACTTTACTGTGAGCTCATTCCTATTTATAGTGAACTCTTCCTTTTAATTAATTAGTTTCCGAAGTAATCCTTTAGGGGTAATTGGTGCAATGTATTACCTTAGGACCACAAGTAAAATCAAACATATCATCTACACAAGACAACACATACCATCATAGAAGTATAATACCACATGGACATAGTTAAGTCAAGACCTTGATCATATAGTCAACAAGATCAACATCATGCATAAAGACTCATATCATGTACATCTTCATAAAAGTAGACAAATACTACAATGTCATGTGTAGGGAACATACACATATTGAAATGCATGAACACCTTCCTAGAACTTCCTAAGGAGATACTTGTGCAATGTCTCGATGAGTTCATTACTTCCACCAATCCTAAGTAACCTCCCTTGAGTGCTATTTAGGGTATTAGTAATTTAACTTCCATTGACCATTTTACTCAAGGGAAACTATAACCTTAACCGACATAGACCATGCGATGCTAAACATGGAATCCGGTGTCATAGAACCCCACACAGAAATGAGGTGGTCTATCGGCCAATGTAGAACCAAATGTGACATAGCTTTCTAGGTGGATCCACTAGCTAGTATACTATGGTGGCAACATACTTATGGAACTTGGAGGTACATATGAAAATCCCTTTTTTTCCAAGATTAAGCATTGTAGTTATTCACTTATGGGAACCATATTATGCCTATTTAGGCATTGTGGTTACACACCTCATGAGATTTATGGTGACCTACCTTCATCTAATTGCAGGGACACACGCTCATATTCAAGTTTACTTGATGCTAAGCTAAGTTCCATTTATTGAAAACCTTTATTGTATTTTTACTTTATAAGTCATATGTTTAGGAGAGTCATTCCCTCATATGCTTAAATCATAGGTCATAGATTGAAGTTATTCAACCTATATAATGTATAGAATCCATTCACATGAGTATAGCATATGTAAAACATCATCTAGTTTAGGGAACACATGAATACATCATTCAAGGCCCCTCTCTTGACATATATGTGAGCAAACCTTTAACATAACACATTAAGTCACACAAATTAATATATCAATGCATGGATCTATAGGCATAACTATATAAGCAATCCTTTCATCTATTCCCACTAAGACACTACACAAATTCATACTTCATAGTTTCATACACATCATATTCATAACATGTTGATATGTTCAACTTTGATATACATTGAAACCAAACATAGGAACTATCCTATCAAGATACACATGTGCAATGTATAGACAAGGTCTTATACCCTTGCCTATACTAGAACACCTATCAAGTCATCCTAGCATGGAATATATAACATACTTTACATACATATACTGTACATGCATAGTAGTAGACATTAGTGAATATCAGAACAACCTTTCATTTAAACACCATGACTTATACTACTTGTTACATGCATCTAAGTGAGAGTGTGTGTACATTGGTCAACATGATCACATAATGGATATCAATTACTCCTTGAGGCATCCACCCTCTTAGAACACATTATACTTTCATGAACATACCACACAACACATCATAGCATAGGAGGCAAGACAATATAAACATAATTATCAAGGCTCCTAACTTTATCTATTTACAATTTCATATAAGGGGTACATGGGTAGGGTCTACTACCATTTTAACACATCAATTACAGCACCTATACAATACCCGAACATGAATATACGCATGCTCATACAATAGCCACACAACCTAGATCACAACTAGATAGGAAGATAGGCACAATTACATTATAAGGTGATCATCTAAATGTCTAAACCATATATTCATCAATTTGCCTTCAAGGCCATGGTCAACACATGTATAATTATAATAAAGTATACACCTCCACTATAAGTGGACCATACCACCCAATGTCATACAGGGATTCATCAAAATGACTATAAAGAAATAGAGAAGTAGATTTGTAGAGGGAATAAGAATTCTTACCAACTCCTCAATCTTTGATCCTCATTGATAAATAAACCTTGTTTACTAATAGTTCATATATATGGTAGTAGCTTAATTATCTTTCAACATATAATAAACCATGTACTACTCTACAAGTTTATACTATAACATAATACAACACATCAACATACTAGGAAAGTAGAATAACATAGATCATTAGCTAATTTCCGTTGCATGGATTTTAAATCATTTTTCGTATGTAATATCAATCTAAGACATCATCTAAACCTACATTTAACCATACTGAAATCATGATTATATACCCTCAAGATTAAGCTTACAACATAGGCATTTAGGCTTGTCGATTTGCTTGAGTATAGGAGAATTTACCAATTCTATGAACTCTATAAGGCTTTTATCATCATTCATATTTTATAAACAATATTCTCATTAGGCAGTAGTTAATTCAGAATGAAATCAAGAAGAAGAGATGCTTGATATATGACAACTCAAGATAAATCACACACTTAGCTTCTTGACTTTATAGCCTAATGGAATCTAGATCAAATGATGCAAGTCATTCTTAGATTGTTTATTAACGATTTATAACTACAAAATTCATCCATTATATAATCCTAATACAGTAGATATGGCAGTTTATACATAATCACAACCTTACACAAACGATTCCGCAATCGACGTCAAGATAACACAAACAAACCTAGGCTATTCATGTTCAAATCTTCATACATTGATCCTCATGGATCCTTCAATATCAACTAAACATATATTCATGTAATAACAACATATACAATAACTTCAACATAATAGAATTATAATTCAATCGATAACAAATCAAGATCATACGGACCATGCAAGGCTAAATCATTTTGATGAAGAAGCATGGGCTCATCATGCAATTGGAGTAAAATTCACGTTAAAACCAATGTATTAACTTCAATTAATCATTATTAAATCGTTAAATTTTTTTTTGGAAAGAATCCATGGTAGATTGAAGAAGAAAGTGTTTGATCATATTTTTCTCGTTTGAAATAATTGATAATGGCTCTATAGATTAAAAGATAACTAGAGATGAAGATCACCTTACCTTATTATTTTTTAAAACCTCTTAAACATGAAGATTTTTCTATATAAAACCCAGTTCGAAGCAGTTCCTGAACTTCATAAACCTATTATAGTAATGTTAGGACGTGGGGTGAATTTCCCATTCACCCGTTTAATGAAACAGACGCAGGCTGCCAGTTGCAGGCAACCTGTGATGATGCCAATGAAGTGGCGTTGAGGCCATCATAGGCCGTGCTTGGCCTCCGTCGTTTGATACTTAGATAAATTGGCTTACGACTTCCCAAGGAATATATCCCTCAGCGGGAATTGATCGAAAGGACGTTGGTATACCAACGATCCGTCGTTCGGTCCGTCAATGGACACTGCCCAGGCAGTGTCTTAGGCTGTTTTGGGTCCTTTTTTTGGGGCCTCTTGTGGGGCCCTATAGAATTCGTACCTGGATGTTTACAACGTGACTATAACCCTTAACAATTTATAGACCTTACACATAAATTTCATCCAAAACAAACACCTATAATACGTCCAAACAACCTTTACCCTAACATAATATACTATGAACGTCTTAGGGGCTATCATTCGAACGCCTTAGCCGTTCTTGGGCTTTTGACCTCCAAACTTCACAAAAATTCATATAGAAACATTAAAAATAATTTTAAAAATTTTTAAGACCAATTATTCTCATTTCATAAAATTTTAAGCATGCATAGACACACGAGGCACATTAGCGACTAGTCGTCAAACGTCTTGGTCGTCCCTTTATGTTCAACTTCCAAATCACATCAAACTTTGTATACTTCCTCTAAACAATATAATAAGACAGTTTAAAACCTTATAAAATCATAAAACACCCATAAACACCTAGAACCATATATTAGGCATCTAGGTGACTATGTGTCGAACATGTTAGTCATCCCTTAACATTTGACTTCCAATACCTCTAATTTTAGCTACTGCCTATATACTATATTTTAAGAATATTTAGGACATTATATACTTAAAAAACATGTTAGGATATATAAACCTTATCTCATTTTCATGATCTTGCACTCATAAATATATTTTTCCATTTATATATGAATATTGTGGGCCTTAATGTGTTATGTGAAAGAATTGCTCACATATATGTATACACACATGGTGATGGTCTATTATATATAGGGATGCTATGAAGAGGTTCCCAAGATTACCCTAAACTAGATGGTGCTTGGATATGCTATGTCCATTTGCTAAGGGTTCCTCAGATGACTTAGGTTGATGACATCTCATCAACTACCTAGGAGCTAAGCATATGGGGAGTTAAACCCCCTAAGCCTATATTATAACATAAAGATAATAATGGCTTTTCAATAAAGGGAACTAAGATTATAACCGAGTAAACTTGAAGATTATTTGTGACACCTTCAAAATGTTTGTCACGACCCAACCCGATGGGCCGTGACTAGTGCCCGTTTTGGACACCCACATACAAACCTGCTAAGTATAACCAACTGAAACTAAGACAATATGGAATTTAATCAAATTAAGCCAACCCCAACGTCATATATATATAAGAGGACCTGGCTCATAAGGAGTCATAACCATTCAACCATAACAGCATACGTGAGCCGACAAGGCCGCCACTATTCAAAGCATAATAACATACGTATGCCGACAAGGCTGCCACTACACAATACACAATGATGTACGCAGCCGACAAGGCTGCCCCTGTACAAGCGGACATCCCAAACAAACCATGTCCAGACCATTATCCAAAACATATATATACAACCCACATAATATCCACAGACCTCTAAGAGTACATTAGTGAAACTCGACGGGACAGGGCCCCGCCATACCATAGACGAGCAAAAGACTACACAAAAGTTATGTACCAAAACGACTGGGCTCCGGAACAGTGGAGCTCTCCCAATCAGCAGAGTAGATATCCGGCGGGAGGATCACCGAACTGTGCGTCTACACCTGCGGGCATGAAACGCAGCCCCCCGAGGAAGGGGGGGTCAGTACGGACAATGTACTGAGTAGGTAAAGCATAAGGTAAAGATGACAGGATACCAATATGGCAAGTCGAAACAAAATATCGCTACACATATACCCTTTTAAGTGAAAATCATGCATATATTAACATTTAAGGTGCCCAGTTTTCCTAGTAAGGGGCTCGGCAAAATAATCATCACATCATCTCCGTCATCATCATCATCATAACCATCCTCATCACCAATCATATGTATAATATACATACCCGGCCCTCTAGTGAGGAACTCGGTGAATATGCAAGAAACTCCGCACGAACATTACCGGCCCGGGACTCAGTGAAATGATAAATGACTCTATGCACGAGCAGAATATTATGAGCAACCATATGCAATTAAAATCAGTTATAACTCAATAAACATCTAATCAGCAAAACAACATTATAAAGATAAAATTAGAGATGAAGCATTAAATTATCAATAGAAAATTATATACATAGATAGAACCATCAACGTGAACCAGCTATACCAAAGATTAATGTATCAAGATTATGAACCTATACGATATGGAAACTAAAATCTCAATGACTCTAAGAAGCACACCATAGATATTAGAGATCACCATAGCCTTAGACATAGCCGATATAAGAGGAATAATTGTGGAAGTAAGAATAAGAATATACGTCACTAGACGCTCTAGAGGTAAGTATCAAATCTGTCCGTTATTCGCTTATTTAAAAGTCATGCCAAAACAAAGAGAAGGGACAGAGTTACATACCGTATAATCGAGCCGCACGTCCAATATTTACTGCTCAAGCTATTAATCTATAACAAGCAACAATCGTACCGCAATTAGATAAACATCGTGCTTTACTTTCTTGTAAGCTAGCTAATAATCTAACGAAAATTCGGCAGCACTTCCCCTATTTTCCTTACTTCGTCCCAATCCGACAACAATCCAAATTATCCACAGCAATACCAATAACACATATAACCAAAGAATCATATTAAACAGCCCCCTCCCCAAAACAGTTCCGTCTCGGCAACCATAGCAGCGAAGCAACAACACACCGAGCGATAACTCGTTTTATAATTCGCAACACATCTACCTTATCGTATTCATCCTTGGAGTATATACTCATAATCACATTCAAATAACATAATGCCAAAACAGAATTTTCCTGCAGTTTGCTTTAATCAAAACAGCCCAAGCACCAACACGACACCAGTAATAGTCCGATTATGGTTTCCGTTCATACTTAGCACATTCCATAACTAAAACAAACTTCCTAAGCTACTGGTCACGCCCCCTTCTTAAAATTAATGGATAATTAACAAGGGTATTCTAAAGAATTAACACACCAAATAAGGAGGTTACTAACCAATTTATTTGTAGCTGCTGGCCAAGAGTTGCAGGGTTGGTTTCTCCATTTCCATGGCTGCCTAAGACAAGTGGTGAAGAAGAAGATGATATGCAGCAATGCATTTCACCACTTTATTTAGCATGGAGTGGATTTCTCCACCTCATTTGATAGTATGAAGTGGAGGCAGCCCCTCTCTACACATGTCCACTAAGGCCAGCCCACAATCTGATCCCTTTTTAATTTTTGCCTTGAGTGGTGGGGCCCACTGGATTAAATTAATCCTAATCAGCCACCAATTATGAGTGGTGGGGCCCATTGGATTAAATCAATCCAAATTAGCCACTAATTAATCCCTCACTTAAAGTTAATGGCACTTACATTAGCCAACTCATACTTAATATCACATTTGGAAATAACATCCTTGCCTAATATTTCTTTACGTCTTCTAGATCACGATGCGCACTACGTATAAAAAAATACGAGGCATAACATCCTTCCCCCCTTAGGAACATTCGTCCTCGAATGTTAAGTTAGCGTCTTGCAAAAAACAAAATTCCAGCGAGGTCTCTCTAAAAGTTATACCTATCAACCTGCATTCCGTAACTTACAGATGCCTCACAGCTACATAATCTCATTATCTATCAATATAGTCAAGCTAGAAATTGAATTACCTGCAGGTACGGGGAACAAGTAAGGATACTTATTCTTCATTTCGTCTTCCGCTTCCCAAGTCATCTCCTCCCTATTGTTATTTTGCCACAACACTTTGACGGAAGCCACATCCTTAGTACGTAACCTTCTAACCTGACGATCAAGTATAGCCACGGGTTTCTCCTCATATGACAACTCCTCTGTTACCTGAATATCATCTACAGGGAATACTCTAGAAGGATCACCAATACATTTACGTAGCATCGATACATGGAAGACTGGATGTACCGCCTCCAATCAGATGGTAGATCCAACTCATAGGCAACCTTGCCTATCGTACAAACAATCTGATAAGGCCCAATGTATCTCGGACTGAGCTTCCCCTTCCTGCCGAATCTCATCACACCCCTCATGGGTGATACCTTCAGGAATACCCAGTCACCAATCTGAAACTCCAAATCTCGACGCCGATTATCTGCATATGACTTCTGTCGACTCTGGGCTGCTAATAATCTTTCTTGAATAAGCTTCACCTTGTCAACAGCTTGCTGAATCACATCCGGGCCTATTAACTTAGTCTCGCCAACATCAAACCAACCAATAGGTGATCTGCACTTCCTCCCATATAAGGCCTCGTACGGTGCCATCTGGATACTAGAATGGTAGCTATTATTATAGGCAAACTCAATGAGCGGCAAGTGGTCATCCCAGCTGCCTTTGAAGTCAATAATATAGGCCCGCAACATATCTTCTAGTGTCTGAATAGTACGCTCAGCCTGCCCATCAGTCTGAGGGTGAAATTTTGTGCTAAGGTTCACCTGTGTCCCCAATCCCTTCTGAAACGATCTCCAAAAGTTGGCTGTAAATTGAGCTCCTCTGTCTGATATAATGGACGTGGGAACCCCATGAAGTCTCACTATCTCCCTGACATATAACCTCGCATAATCTTCAGCCGAATAAGTAGTCCTGACTGGAAGAAAATTGGCCGATTTCGTCAGCCTATCTACATTAACCCATATAGAGTCATACTTCCGTTGAGTGCGAGGTAAGCCTGTAATGAAGTCCATATTAATCATCTCCCATTTCCAAGTCGGGATCTCTATCTCCTGTAATAATCCACCAGGCTTTTGATGTTCGATCTTGACTTGTTGACAATTCGGGCACTGAGCAACAAACTCCGCTATGTCCCTTTTCATGCCATCCCACCAATATAAGCATCTGAGGTCATGATACATTTTCGTTGACCCTGTGTGAATAGAATAACGGGCAGAGTGTGCCTCTCCCATAACCTGCCGTCGTAGCCCCGCAGTATCGGTTACACACAATCTGCATTCATATCGTAACACTCCGTTAGGTGTAACCTTAAATGGGGTCTTTTCCTTTTGAAGAGATGCATCTCTATACTGTGCCAGAATAGGGTCCTTGTATTGGTGTCTCTTTACCTCATCTATGATTGAGGACTCAGCAACCTCTCGAATAGAAACTCCACTATCTTTCGAATTAGCTAGACGGACTCCAAGGCTGGATAGCCGCTGAATCTCCCGAACCATATCCCTCCTTTTTGGTTGTACATCTGTCAAGCTACCCATGGACTTACGGCTAAGAGCATCTTCTACAACATTCGCTTTCCCTGAATGATATAAAATTTCAACATCATAATCCTTTAGCAACTCTAACCACCGCCTCTGTCGTAAGTTCAGCTCCTTCTGTTTAAAGATATATTGGAGACTCTTATGTTCTGTATAGATGTCCACATGGACACCATATAAATAATGTCTCCATATCTTCAAGGCATGAACCACGACCGCTAACTCCAGATCGTGAGTAGGATAGTTCTTTTCATGCTTCCTAAGTTGTCGGGAGGCATAGGCTATAACTTTGCCAGCTGCATCAATACACATCCTAGCCCAACACCCGAAGCATCACAATAAATAACATAGCCGTCTGGTCCCTCCGGAAGAGTTAGGACTGGAGCTGTAGTCAATTTGTCTTTCAAAAGCTGGAAGCTTCGCTCACAAGCATCTGTCCACTGGAACTTGGCTGCCTTTTGAGTTAGCCTTGTCAAAGGCGCTGAAATTGAGGCAAACTTTTCTACGAATCTCCTGTAATATCCTGCTAACCCCAGAAAGCTGCGTACCTCAGTAGGTGTCGTAGGTCTGGGCCAAGTCTTTGCTGCCTCAATCTTCTGCGTGTCTACCCGAATACCATCAGCTCCAATAATATGCCCCAAGAATGCCACTGAAGTCAACCAGAACTCGCACTTAGAAAATTTAGCATACAACTTCTGGTGCTGAAGCACCCTAAGTACCGTCCTTAAATGATCTGCATGCTCCTCTTCTGAACATGAATAGACCAGAATATCGTCTATAAATACAATAACAAACATATCAAGGAATGGTTTAAATACTTGATTCATTAAATCCATGAACACCGCTGGAGCATTAGTCAGCCCAAAAGACAGCACTCTAAACTCATAATGCCCATATCGGGTCCGGAATGCCGTCTTTGGAATATCTGCCTCCCTTACCCGCACCTGATGATAACCTGACCGCAAGTCTATCTTTGAAAAACACTTTGCACCCTGCAACTGGTCAAATAGATCGTCAATCCTTGGGAGGGGATACCTGTTCTTTATTGTTACTTTGTTCAACTGCCTATAATCAATGCACATCCGCAGCGACCCATCCTTCTTCCTCACAAACAGTACCGGTGCTCCCCAAGGTGACGTACTAGGCCTGATGAAGCCCTTTTCTAGCAAATCCCTCAATTGCTCTTTCAATTCTTTCAACTCAGCAGGTGCCATTCTATAAGGAGGTATAGATATAGGCTGGGTATCTGGCAGTACATCTATAGTAAACTCTATCTCCCGTTCTGGAGGAAGGCCTGGAAGTTCCTCGGGGAATACATCGGGAAATTCATTAACTACCGGGACTGATTGAAGAATCGGTGCCTCTGCCTTTATGTCATGCACCCGAATCAGATGGTAAATATAGCCTTTTCTAACCATCTTCCCGGCCTTGAGGTATGAAATGAACTTACCTTTCGGCGATACTGTACTTCCCTTCCACTCTATAATCGGTTCCCCTGGAAATTGAAAACGAACTATCTTTCCTCTGCAATCAACATTAGCATAACAAGCAGCCAACCAATCCATGCCCATGATAATATCAAACTCAATCATATTTAACTCTATTAGATCTGCTACGGTACGACGACTATATATAACTACTGAACAATTCCTATATACTCGTGTAGCTATGACAAAATCTCCTACAGGTGTGGCTACCTCAAATGGTTCTATCAACTCAGACTCTATTCCGATCCTACTAGCAACAAAGAGAGATATATATGATAAGGTGGAACCTGGGTCTATCAATGCATACACACTTCGGGAGAATAGTGATAATATACCTGTGATCACATTAGGTGACGCCTCCTGATCTTGCCTATTAGTCAAAGCATATATACGGTTTGAGGGACCGCTAGAACTGGAAGCTCCACCACGTCCTCTACCACGGCCTGCTGGTGCCTGAATAACCTGCCCCGTAGGGCGCATAGCCACAGAAGAAGATGAACCAGCAACGGACCCTGTAGGCTGTGCCATACCACCTGCACTACACTCTAAGGTGACACTCCCTCATAGTATGGCCCTGACGGCCGCAAGAAAAACACGCACCTGTAGCCCAACGACATTCCCCAGGATGGGACTACCACAACGAGAACACCGAGGCAAAGGTGGCCTCGACTGGCTCAAACCCCGGCCCATCTGTGACCCTGACGCCCTAGAGCTCTGACCAGCTTCCTAATATCCCATACGATCGAACCCCCTACCCATGAAACGTGGGGGTGCACTCTGTGCTGGCTGGGAAGAAAATCTAACATGCTGCTGAGACTGCCCGCTTTGAAACTCGTCAGAATAACCTGCTGATCTAGCCCTCTTATACTGGCCTCTATTATAATCTCTATTTGGCTGACGTCCCCGGTGCCGATCCTCTACCCCCTGTGCATATGCCTGCACCAGAGTAATGTCCATACCTGGCTGAAGAGTCACTGCCATACAACCGTCAATCAGATAACGATCCAATCCGATCACATAACGATGTACCCTGTCTGCCATATCAGCCACAATAGTAGGCGCATGCCTTGCCAATGAATCAAACTCGAGGCTATACTCTCGAACGCTCCTGCCATTTTGCTTCAAACGCAAGAATCTATCGACTCTAGCTCGCTTCATCTCTAGAGGCAGGAAGTGGCCCTGGAAAGCCTCCACAAATTCATCCCATACCGCTGGAGGAGCACCCTCACCCCTAGATAACTCCCAAGACTCATACCAATTAATAGCTACATCCCGCAAACGATACGTAGCCAACTCAACAGACTCGGTCTCCGAAGCCTTGATTATCCTCAATGTACGCTGCATCTGACGAATAAACTCTTGCGGATCATCCTGGGGCCTTGACCCAAAGAACTGTGGAGGATTACAACTTAAGAAGTCACGAGCCCTTAAGCTATCAGATCTGTCCGCATGATCAACTCCTAGTCCATGCCTGCGAGCCTGATCTGCCACCAATCTAGTCAGCAATTGAACCGCATCTCTCATGGCCCTATCCTCCGCCCCTGACTGAGGAGCTGGAGGTTCAGATGTTGGGGCCTCGGGGGCTGGTGGTGTCCCCCAAACTGGAGCTGCTGCTGCTCTAAGCTCTTCTGGCGGTGGGGGTGTAGCAGAGCTCTCCGACTGGAGCATCATACCAGGCATAGACTGGGCACGGGCCCTAGTAAGTCTCCGGGTCTGACTAGTACCTTCTGCTACCGATTTTCCCTTCAGGGCGGCTGTCGCTTTCTTTGGAGGCATAGCTGAAAACACACGGATTCGTTAGAGAGGGATTATCCTGTTAATATAGCTCTATCGCACGATCTAGAATATGAAGAAAGAATGACATCCTAAATGTCCTGTAGCTTCCTGTTTATAGATGTGGTGCACAACACACCGATAAACAAGACTCTACTAGACACGGTCTGTAGACACTTTCGAGGAAGAACCGCTCTGATACCACTCTTTGTCACGACCCAACCCGATAGGCCGTGACTAGTGCCCGTTTTGGACACCCACATACAAACCTGCTAAGTATAACCAACTGAAACTAAGACAATATGGAATTTAATCAAATCAAGCCAACCCCAACGTCATATATATATATATAAGAGGCCCTGTCTCATAAGGAGTCATAACCATTCAACCATAACAGCATACGCGAGCCGACAAGGCCGCCACTATTCAAAGCATAATAACATACGTATGACGACAAGGCTGCCACTACACAATACACAATGATGTACGCAGCCGACAAGGCTGCCCCTGTACAAGCGGACATCCCAAACAAACCATGTCCAGACCATTATCCAAAACATATATATACAACCCACATAATATCCACAGACCTCTAAGAGTACATTAGTGAAACTCGACGGGACAGGGACCCGCATACCCATAGACGAGCAAAAGACTACACAAAAGTTATGTACCAAAACGACTGGGCTCCGGAACAGTGGAGCTCTCCCAATCAGCAGAGTAGATATCCTAGGCGGGAGGATCACCGAACTGTGCGTCTACACCTGCGGGCATGAAACGCAGCCCCCCGAGGAAAGGGGGGTCAGTACGGACAATGTACTGAGTAGGTAAAGCATAAGGTAAAGATAGGCACAATTACATTATAAGGTGATCATCTAAATGTCTAAACCATTATTCTCAATTTGCCTTCAAGGCCATGGTCAAACACAGTATAATTATAATAAAGTATACACCTCCACTATAAGTGACCATACCACCCAGTCATACAGGGCAAATGACTATAAGAGAAGTAGATTAGTAGAGGGAATAGAATTCTTACCAACTCCTCAATCTTTGATCCCATTGATAAATAAATCTTGGTTACTAATAGTTCATATATATGGTAGTAGCTTAATTATCTTTCAACATATAATAAACCATGTACTAGTCTCTACAAGTTTATACTATAACATAATACAACACATCAACATACTAGGAAAGTAGAACATAGATCATTAGCTAATTCCGTTGCATGGATTTTAAATCATTTTTCGTATGTAATATCAATCTAAGACATCATCTAAACCTACATTTAACCATACTGAAATCATGATTATATACCCTCAAGATTAAGCTTACAACATAGGCATTTAGGCTTGTCGATTTGCTGAGTATAGGGAATTTACCAATTCTATGAACTCTATAAGGCTTTTATCATCATTCATATTTTTAAACAATATTCTCATTAGGCAGTAGTTAATCAGAATGAAATCAAGAAGAAGAGATGCTGATATATGACAACTCAAGATAAATCACACACTTAGCTTCTTGACTTTATAGCCTAATGGAATCTAGATCAAATGATGCAAGTCATTCTAGATGTTTATTAACGATTTATACTACAAAATTCATCCATTATATAATCCTAATACAGTAGATATGGCAGTTTATACATATCACACAACTTACACAAAGATTCCGCATCGACGTCAAGATAACACAAACAACCTAGGCTATTCATGTTCAAATCTTCATACATTGATCCTCATGGATCCTTCAATATCAACTAAACATATATTCATGTAATAACAACTATACAATAACTTCAACAAATAGAATTATAATTCATCGATAACAATCAAGATCATACGGCCATGCAAGGCTAATCATTTGATAAGAAGCAGGGCTCATCATGCAATTGGCAGTAAAATTCACGTTTAAACCAATGTATTAACTTCAATTAATCATTATTAAATCGTTAATTTTTTTTTGGAAAGAATCCATGATTGAAGAAGAAAGTGTTTGATCATATTTTTCTCGTTTGAAATAATTGATAATGGCTCTATAGATTAAAAGATAACTAGAGATGAAGATCACCTTACCTTATTATTTTTTAAAACCTCTTAAACATGAAGATTTTTCATATAAAACCAGTTCGAAGCAGTTCCTGAACTTCATAAACCTATTATAGTAATGTTAGACGTGGGGTGAATTTCCCATTCACCCGTTATGAAACAGACGCAGGCTGCCAGTTGCAGGCAACCTGTGATGATGCCAAAAGTGGCGTTGAGGCCATCATAGGCGTGTTGGCCTCCGTCGTTTGATACTTAGATAAATTGGCTTACGACTTCCCAAGGAATATATCCCTCAGCGGGAATTGATCGAAAGGACGTTGGTATACCAACGATCCGTCGTTCGGTCCGTCAATGGACACTGCCCAGGCAGTGTCTTAGGCTGTTTTGGGTCCTTTTTTTGGGGCCTCTTGTGGGGCCCTATAGAATTCGTACCTGGATGTTTACAACGTGACTATAACCCTTAACAATTTATAGACCTTACACATAAATTTCATCCAAAACAAACACCTATAATACGTCCAAACAACCTTTGCCCTAACATAATATACTATGAACGTCTTAGGGGCTATCATTCGAACGCCTTAGCCGTTCTTGGGCTTTTGACCTCCAAACTTCACAAAAATTCATATAAAAACATTAAAAATAATTTTTAAAATTTTTAAGACCAATTATTCTCATTTCATAAAATTTTAAGCATGCATAGACACACGAGGCACATTAGCGACTAGTCGTCAAACGTCTTGGTCGTCCCTTTACGTTCAACTCCCAATCACATCAAACTTTGTATACTTCCTCTAAACAATATAATAAGACAGTTTAAAACCTTATAAAATCATAAAACCCCATAAAACCTAGAACCATATATTAGGCATCTAGGTGACTATGTGTCGAACATGTTAGTCATCCCTTAACATTTGACTTCCAATACCTCTAATTTTAGCTACTGCCTATATACTATATTTTAAGAATATTTAGGACATTATATACTTAAAAAACATGTTAGGATATATAAACCTTATCTCATTTTCATGATCTTGCACTCATAAATATATTTTTCCATTTATATATGAATATGTGTGGCCTTAATGTGTTATGTGAAAGAATTGCTCACATATATGTATACACACATGTGTGATGGTCTATTATATATAGGGATGCTATGAAGAGGTTCCCAAGATTACCCTAAACTAGATGGTGCTTGGATATGCTATGTCCATGTTAAAGGGTTCCTCAGATGACTTAGGTTGATGACATCTCATCAACTACCTAGGAGCTAAGCATATGGGGAGTTAAACCCCCTAAGCCTATATTTATAACATAAAGATAATAATGGCTTTTCAATAAAGGGAACTAAGATTATAACCGAGTAAACTTGAAGATTATTTGTGACACCTTCAAAATGTTTTTGTCACGACCCAACCCGATGGGCCGTGACTAGTGCCCGTTTTGGACACCCACATACAAACCTGCTAAGTATAACCAACTGAAACTAAGACAATATGGAATTTAATCAAATCAAGCCAACCCCAACGTCATATATATATAAGAGGACCTGTCTCATAAGGAGTCATAACCATTCAACCATAACAGCATACGCGAGCCGACAAGGCCGCCACTATTCAAAGCATAATAACATACGTATGCCGACAAGGCTGCCACTACACAATACACAATGATGTACGCAGCCGACAAGGCTGCCCCTGTACAAGCGGACATCCCAAACAAACCATGTCCAGACCATTATCCAAAACATATATATACAACCCACATAATATCCACAGACCTCTAAGAGTACATTAGTGAAACTCGACGGGACAGGGCCCCGCCATACCCATAGACGAGCAAAAGACTACACAAAAGTTATGTACCAAAACGACTGGGCTCCGAAACAGTGGAGCTCTCCCAATCAGCAGAGTAGATATCCTAGGCGGGAGGATCACCGAACTGTGCGTCTACACCTGCGGGCATGAAACGCAGCCCCCCGAGGAAAGGGGGGTCAGTACGGACAATGTACTGAGTAGGTAAAGCATAAGGTAAAGATGACAGGATACCAATATGGCAAGTCGAAACAAAATATCGCTACACATATACCCTTTTAAGTGAAAATCATGCATATATTTAACATTTAAGGTGCCCAGTTTCCCTAGTAAGGGGCTCGGCAAAATAATCATCACATCATCTCCGTCATCATCATCATCATAACCATCCTCATCACCAATCATATATATAATCTACATACCCGGCCCTCTAGTGAGGAACTCGGTGACATATGCAAGAAACTCCGCACGAACATTACCCGGCCCGGGACTCGGTGAAATGATAAATGACTCTATGCACGAGCAGAATATTATGAGCAACCATATGCAATTAAAATCATTTCTTATAACTCAATAAAACAATCAACGTGAACCAGCAAGGAGTATTACCAAAGATTAATGTTTTATCAATATTATGAACCTTTAGTACGATATGGAAACGTAAAATCTCAATGACTCTAAGAAGCACTACCATAGATATTAGAGATCACCATAGCCTTAGACATAGCCGATATATAGAGGAATAATTGTGGAAGTAAGAATATACGTCACCTAGACGCTCTAGAGGTAAGTATCAAATCTGTCCGTTATTCGCTTATTTTTAAAAGTCATGCCAAACAAAGAAAGAAGGGACAGAGTTACATACCGTATAATCGAGCCGCACGTCCAATATTTACTGCTCAAGCTATTAATCTATAACAAGCAACAATCGTACCGCAATTAGATAAACATCGTGCTTTACTTTCTTGTAAGCTAGCTAATAATCTAACGAAAATTCGGCAGCACTTCCCCTATTTTCCTTACTTCGTCCCAATCCGACAACAATCCAAATTATCCACAGCAATACCAATAACACATATAACCCAAAGAATCATATTAAACAGCCCCCTCCCCAAAACAGTTCTGTCTCGGCAACCATAGCAGCGAAGCAACGACACACCGAGCGATAACTCGTTTTATAATTTGCAACACATCTACCTTATCGTATTCATCCTTTGGAGTATATACTCATAATCACATTCAACATATACATAATGCCAAAACAGAATTTTCCTGCAGTTTGCTTTAATCAAAACAGCCCAAGCACCAACACGACACCACTAATAGTCCGATTATGGTTTCCGTTCATACTTAGCACATTCCATAACTAAAACAAACTTCCTAAGCTACTGGTCACGCCCCCTTCTTAAAATTAATGGATAATTAACAAGGGTATTCTAAAGAATTAACACACCAAATAAGGAGGTTACTAACCAATTTATTTGCAGTTGCTGGCCAAGAGTTGCAGGGTTGGTTTCTCCATTTCCATGGCTGCCTAAGACAAGTGGTGAAGAAGAAGATGATATGCAGCAATGCATTTCACCACTTTATTTAGCATGGAGTGGATTTCTCCACCTCATTTAATAGTATGAAGTGGAGGCAGCCCCCCTCTACACCTGTCCACTAAGGCCAGCCCACAATCTGATCCCTTTTTAATTTTTGCCTTGAGTGGTGGGGCCCACTGGATTAAATTAATCCTAATCAGCCACCAATTATGAGTGGTGGTGCCCATTGGATTAAATCAATCCAAATTAGCCACTAATTAATCCCTCACTTAAAGTTAATGGCACTTACATTAGCCAACTCATACTTAATATCACATTTGGAAATAACATCCTTGCCTAATATTTCTTTACGTCTTCTAGATCACGATGCGCACTACGTATAAAAAAAATACGAGGCATAACAGTTTTAAGGTAGGTTCACCATAGTTCTCACGATGTGGTTAGCCTCATAGCCCAAATGGCATAGAGTGATATTTCCATATATACCTGCAAGTTCCATAAACTATGTTTTCCACACAGGATTTAGCAAGTGATATCACTTAGTATGCTAGCATGTGTTACTGTTCTACTTTTCCTAGGTGGAGCACCTTCTATTGGTATATGACTCTACAATAGCAAATTCCTCGCTTAGCACCTATGGTCTTAGTGTCGTTTAAGGCTATAGTTTCCCTAAAGTAAAATTGACAATGGAAGTAAATGAATACGAACCTAACTAGGATAACCTAAGGGTAGTTGCTCAGCTTTGGTGGGGTTATGGGACTTCACCTTTATATTGCAGAATTAGCTCTTGAGAGAAGTTCTAAAAATGTTTTCTAATTCATGTGACTATTTTATGATTCCTTATGCATAACATTGTAGTATTGTTGACCTGTTACGAAGATTTTCATGGTATGATTTTTAGTGGGTGTATATGACGAGGTCTCTCTGCATGATGTTGGTTTTATTGACTATATGATTGATGGTACTCTTGGTTTGCATATAGTTGAATTTACTATTTTATTTGATGTGTGAAGTACATGTTATGATGCTTGTGGTCTTATGATAAGTTAACTAAGTTTGTGTGAAGGTTATGGGGATTCACATTTACATTGCACTAGTATATTTTTATTAGGATAGTGAGTAAAGCCTTATGTTAAGTGTAATGTGAAGTATGTGCCTTGTTATTGTTCCTATGGATATACGTGTCGAATTGAAAGGTTGTTGGTATGGTTTATTTTTTTTTATTTAGGGTGATGCTTGAGTATGGATAGTGTTATGGATCATTATCTATACACTGCACCAATTGTCACTGGAGGGTTACATGGGAAAAGTCAAGAAGTTGGAATATAAAGAAGCTCACTGTAAAGAAAGAAAGTTACTGTAAATGGAGTAGGCTTCCTGTAAAGTGGTGGTTAATGTGACTTAAATGTAATGTGTTATTGGATATGATGTGTGACCATTGAATATGCCTATATTAAGTATATCAATTGTATAATTCTTATTGTATGAATGTTTTATAAGATTTTCACAAAAGAAATCATGATGTATGGTTTCAAGTAAAATCTCCCTTTTAAATGTATGTTTTTGCATGGTTGCCATACTTAGTGCATTCTTGTACTAACTCCATTCTTCTCTACCTTTTTACACAAAGTGTGTGCTTAAAGTATGTCTCTATGGTGAGGAGTTTGTTATGTGTTTCCCAAGCTCAAGGAAAGGAATCTTAAGTTCGAGGATTTCCTTAGTCTTAATTTATCGTAAAGTCTTGTAATAATATACATTTGATTTATGTTGTAACGGTTCTGTCCCTTATTCACTCGAATGATGTTGATTCTAGGATAGAAAAAAGAGACCAGTGTCTTTAACTATGTATTATGATATTATATATATAATGGAAGTGATGTTCTAGCATATGATATGCTAAGAATGTTTTATATTTTTCGCTAAATTTACCTATAAGAATGCTATGAATTATAACTATGGAATTTTATAAGTCCTCCGAGAGGTCAAGTATGCCATGTTACTTCTAGGGGGTGCTCCCTAGTCGTGACATAAGACTTCCTTCTAGGGGGTGCACCCCTTAGGTCATCATAGATATAGTTCACTTTATGAATTAATTTAACCTTTTTGGGAACATCATCCCGTAACCGACATAGAGCACATGAACTAATGTTGAATCCGGTTTCATGGAACCCTACACCGAAAGTAGGCAGATTACTTGCCAAGGTAGTAGCAAAACATGTACATAGCATCGATGTGGATCAACTAGCTTGTATTCCTATAGGGGCAACATAGTTCAAGAATTAGGAAATGTAGTTGGAACCCTCTTTATACTACATGCATTATAGTCTCCAATATCATGAATACATTAGTGATCCTACCTTCACTATGAATGAAGGGACACTCCTCACTTCTAATCCACTTGGTGCGAAGCTAGAGTCCCTTTTATAATGTCTTTGATTAATAGTCATACCTTAGTCATAGGATCTATCCCTAATACCATCATTATCATAACTCGATATGAATTACATGAGTATGTCCTTTCATTTCAATTCACACATGTGAGGTTAGCACATTTACATAATCACTTTATAGTAAGGCACATAAGTAAGTCATCATTATCCTTATACCATTACATCTTAGCCATAATTCACGAAATTTTAATTAAACATAACACCAACCCTAATCAATCTTATCATAAGGTATACTTCAATATGACTTCATAACTAAGAACAAGTAATCATAATGAAGAAAAGTATTGAGATCACAAGACTTACCCCAATCTCCTTCACAAGCAATCATCAAGGTTTTAGCAGAAACATTCCAATTCAAACCCAACAATGGGTTTATTATCATAATAAACACAATAATAAAGTCAATTGAATCACTACACAAGAGTTCATCATTAGTTCATAGACTGGGGTAAGGGACTTAGGTCAAATTCTTGATGTATTTCACAACCTAGGTTTATTGATCAGTAACTAGCATAATTCAATCATAATAAATCACAATTTACGTATAATAATTAAATGAGACCATATACAAAACAATTTAGAAGATCAAATTCTTAAAAGAAGAAAACCCACTTGAAACTCATCTTTTTGAAACCAATTTGGAGGAACCCTTTGGGAAAAGGAATTCCAAAGTGAAAGGAATATCACACCTTGTTAATTGATGGAAAATGAAAAAGAAAATACCCTTATTTCATCCCTTAGACCATGACCTATCCTTAAATGGAGTTAAACTATTTGGGAGAGAGAAAGAAGAGAAAAGTAAGAGCAATTGGGTTTTAGGAATTATGAGAGTTGTGTGTAGTTTAAGTATGTTAGAGGATTTATATAACTCATTGAATAATTTTATTAGACCTTTCTTAACCCCTTACTAATTAACTAACCTATTAATTTATTTTATTAACTAACCTAAAATGTGGCAGTATAACAGTTACCTAATCTACGAGATCCCGACCTATGGGCCCAAGGTCAGTCGACGGACTTTAGGATCAACCATCTTGAAGGTCCATTATTTTTGTCCGAGTGATTTCCAAATGTATATTTGGACAAAATGTCTAAGTTTCCAACGGCGGTGGCCTCAAAAACCCTATCAATGGGCATCGTTGGTAGACAATGTCCTTTTGACATTTTTTGCCGAAATGCAACGCTCCTTGAGTAGGACCCTCTGGTTGGTCCTTGGGGAGTCGTACCCGGATGTTTCGACTATAAATCAAATCTTATACGAATTAGACACCTTTTAAGAAAATTTCATCATTTTCCGACTCTTAAAACCTTGCCAAATATACTAAGGTACGCTAGCATCTCTTTGACTAGTTTCCGAAGTCATGGACATTCCTTAACACTTTGATTCTAAAACACCCTAAATGACTTATATACATTATATTTGACCATAAAACAGTGTTACAACTCTTAGACTCTAATGTAAGGCTCTACATTAGGCTTTAGATTTTTGGAGTATTACATTATCCCCCCAGGAAACATTTGTCCCCAAATGACACTAAAATTCTTTGAAAAGAAGGAATAGACTCAATACAAGCAGCCAAACCAACAACAACATATAAAAACATGATTTAAATTAAAATCAACATAACCACATAAACTTTTTCATAATCGAAATAAAAGTATCATTTTCAACTCATGAGAGTTCAACATTCACTTAATACTTATTCAGTTATGGCGAAGCTTTCTTTAACGCATATCAACATGCTCAATACAAATCATGAAGGAAAAAAGTATCAAAATAAACCACATATGTTCAAATCAAGTAAAAAAGAATTTTCTTGAAAACATTCATTTCAACATGCATAAATCACTCTAACTCACTATAACAAAACATATGATTCAACATCTTACAAAAACTCAGGCAACTTCAAATAAACTAATTATTTTCACTATAAATAGGAACAACTACACTTAGTTACTAAATATATGCGGGTAATGGGACTTCATGTGGGTCTCAGACTGGCATGTTGAACCCTCAACTAGGTCGTTTTTCCATAACACCTTTACGGAAGACACCTCTCTAATCCTTAACTTAATTTACTTGTCTATCATCTGTTTCAACCGAAACCTCCTCATAAGAGAGATTCTCTTGCACACCTAGACCTTCAATTGGAAGAATGGA
Source organism: Solanum peruvianum (assembly GCA_027705065.1). NCBI lineage: Eukaryota > Viridiplantae > Streptophyta > Magnoliopsida > Solanales > Solanaceae > Solanum > Solanum peruvianum. The sequence continues at coordinate 11,714,362 of JAKWJD010001758.1, read as the reverse complement.
CTTGGGATCACTATTACACTTCTTAAGCATGGAAACATGGAACACCGGATAAACCAAAGACAATTCAATATGAATCCTCAAGTAATATGTGACCTTACCAATCTTATGCTAAATTTCAAAAGGGCCCACATAACGAGGTCTCGACTTCCTTGTCTTGCAAAATTTCACCACTCCTTTAATATGTGAAATTTTTAGATACACATTATCTCCTTCTTGAAACCTCTAGATATCTTCTCCTATGGTCAACACAAGACTTTTTCCGGCTATAGGTTGTTTTGAAGCGGTTTCTTATTATATGATCTTTTTCCAAAGTCTTATAAATCAATTCAGAACCCAAAAGTAAAGATCACCTACTTCAAACAATCAAATTGGAGACCTACATATCCTACTATACAAGGATTCAAAAAGAGCCATAAATATATATGAATGGTAACTATTATTTTAATAAAACTCAACCAAAGTCAAGTTTTTATACCAATTTTATTTGAAATCAATAATAAAATCTGTAAGTATATCCTCAAGGGTTTGAATAGTACACTCGTCTTGACCATATGTTTGGGGATAAAACGGGGTGCTTAGCTTAACCTTGGTACCCAACCCTTTTTGGAATGACCTCCCGAACCTAGATATGAGTTGTGCACCCTATTCGATATGATGGATATGGAATACCATGGCGACACAAAATCTCATCTATGAAGATCCTTGCATAATCCATCTCTAAGTGTATGGACTTTATGGGAATTAAATGAGCGGATTTGTTCAACCTATCCACAACCGCCCATATGGATTCATATTGCTTTTGTGCTATTGGGTGTTCGTATAGGCTAAGGCATACTAGCACCCTTTTTGTTATTGGGTGTTCAACAAACGTAAATACATGTTAGGCACCTTATCACCAAACCTCATCAAATTACGACTTCTAAAACCCCATCAAAAAGGATAAGGCACACTAGCGCCCTTTTGCACTGTTGTTTTGACATCGTTGGCGTTCCTTGACGTTTTGACTCTAAAACTTTCTAAAATGTCTTTTATACATTATTATTAACCTAAAAATAGTATACAACCCATTGACACTCATGTGAGGCTCTAGAATAGGTTTTGAACTTTTCAAGTGTTAAACATAACATCTAGACTGACATATTTGGGCTGGAAATGTCTAGGCACAAATCCCTAAGGACCACTCAAGATAGCTTGAGGTGATGAATTTCTTGATAGCTTGAGGTGATGAATCTCACGATAGCTTCGGATGTAGTAAGTGAGCTCTCTCATGCTTAGCTTGGTCAGTGTTTCTATGATGGTTGATCATGATTACTTGGGAATGGTAGTTCTCATGATAGCTTGGGAATGGTGGCTCTCATGATATCTTTGGAATGAGTAATAAAACACTCATATGAAAATCTTGAATTAGCATGATTATAGTGGCGTTATGATATTTTGAATTGCTTAGGCCTAAACCATTTCATGACAACTTTAGGAGAATGTCCTATACTTTCCTAATGTTACCTTGACTTGCATGCCAGGTGCATTTCATGATACCTTGTATTGAATGCAAGGTGCATTACATGAATTAGGTTGGGATTGGTTTCTCATGATAGCTTAGGGTTGAGGATCCATGCTCCCCTTTAATTAGCTTGCATTAACATTATTGGTTGTTGATGGTTAGGATGGGTGTTTCCTTCCTTAGTTAAATTGGTTTAGGTTAGTCTAGAGAAGTACTTATTATGGATGGTAGTATGGGATGCCATTCATACATGGCACGTGTAAGACCTACCAAATAACTTAGGGGAAAGTAGAGCCTAACACGTTGTGTCTTGATTATTTGAAGTATTAACAAGGTTTATAATGATTTTTATTGGCTGATTTTAATGATTGGTGATGTTTGGAGGTTAAACGCCCAAGAACTACCACGATGTACGAAAGGTTTGCCTTGTACCGTGCTTGTGTGCCTTAGTGTGTTTCGTCAAGTGTTACGTTTTCGTTTTGTATGAAAATGATGTGAGAGGTCCTTAACATGTTTACGACTATATCTGGGTTGGAAACATCTTGGTAAAAATCCCCAAGGACCAACCAATGTGTCCTTGAGAAGTCCCTAATTCAAGACCCAAGAATGTCCAAAAAGTCCCACCAATGGAGGGCAATCAGTGCCATATAGTCTGGTCGATTCCTTGTAGGTCGTGGCATCGATGGGTTGAAATTCCATTCGCAAGGCTCTGAACCAATAGACGATTGCCAGCACGGGCCGTCGATGGGTCGACACCCAGTAGACTAGTTTGTGGATTGGCACTTGCAAAATTTCTGCAGGTGTCTCAACAACCCAAGGTTAGTTTTCCGTTTTCACCAAGCCTTCCTAAAATTATTTTGTTGGTCTATTAAGTTCATTTTAGGTATTTAAGTATCTTTATAAGTCTAGAACTCATATTCAAGTCATGATTTGAAATTAAAACCCCAAGACCGCAAAAGAGATCTCTAGTAAACACTTGGATCTTGAAGCTTGGTTTCTTCATCAATTATTATCAATTTTCGTGGTTTAATATCAATTAAGGTATGAACTTCATCCTCTAATCTCTTTTCTTCAAGGAGCCAATCTTCAAAGTGAATTTTGAGAGCTTTCTTAAAAATTTAACTTCTAACCTGTGATCTAGAGGTGAGTTCTTACATAAAACATTTTGAATCATTGTATATTGATTGAATTGATGTTAATTTGTTGATTTGAACCTAAAATATCCATGAACCCATGCAAATCACTAACTCCTAGTTCTGACTATGTTATGGGTGAATTGCTCATGTCTTTATACTATTGATTTGTTGTGTAGTTTACTTTGGGCTATTGAATTATGAAAGAATAATGTTAGAATACTGAGTAGTCTTTCTTAGGTTGATAAATTCAAATTGAATTATTTTAGATTCATTGTATATATTTATTATTGGATTGAATTTGGGATTATGGACATTGGTAAGGGTCATTGAGTATTGTGTTGGATTATTTGGCCATGGATTAAAGCTCTGATATTGGATTGGTGGTATGCGACCCTAAACTTTTGATATATTGTATTGTATAAGTCTTGAATTGTTAGAATGATTTGTATGGTCCACTTATGATGGTGGTGCTTATTTGCTATACTTGTGAATAATGTGCCCTTTGTCGGCATTACTTTATGAATTTGGAATAATGTGGTCTCGTCATAATTACTTTATGTATTTTAATATTATAATGGTATAAATTTAATATGTGAGTATTGTAAATGTATAAATGAGTGATGTGCATATGTGGAGTCAAAGCATGAGTTCTTCAACTTAATGATGTGGGTCTCTAGTAGGCTATAATGAAGTCATTATGTGTATGGATTGATCTTGAAGTATGATGCTTCTTGATGGATTATATGATACTTGTGATAATTTAGATTTATCATACTAAAGTAATGAAAAGGGTGACCTATATTTGACATTGGCTACTCTATGTGCGTCTTGAATTATATGTCGTATGTGGTATAGTGTATTATGAGTGTGTGTTATTTTGTTAGACTGGTGGCCCTTACTTGATACACGTACAATGTGAATATGGAATATTTACTTAGTATGCTAAAGACTCACAACCTCTTAGTCTTGTATGTGTGATTGACATGTGATCTTGAACATAGTTAAGAAGGTCCTTTATGTGGAATCTTCAACCTAGATGGAGGGTTATAATATCCTTGTAGTTGAATGTCGTAATGGTGTCCTTTTTTTGTGAATGATGGCTTTAAGTTTTATTGGCTTAAATGGCATGAAATAATCCATATGAAATTCATTGAGATATCCTCTTAACCATTTTAAGGCAACTGTAGGGGACCTCTTTGGCAAGGTGTTATGATTTTGGTTGTGAACTAAATATGGAACCTCTTCATGTACTCCTTTATTAAACTATTCTATGAGAACAAAGGCTAGCACTGAGTGAGTATGCTTGGGGAGTTTCTCTAAATAAGATGACATTAGAGAACAAATAAACCTTCATATTCCATAACCATGTGCCTACAGGGATGTGTCATAGTTATACCATTGGCAAGTAGAACACCGTCCATCGGAGTAGGGTTTGAATCAAGATTCCATGCTTAGCTACCTTTGTCTATGTAAGTTTTTTTCCTATTATCATCATATGATATATTTTCTAGTGTTCGATAAGTACTATGAAGTTTAGGTAGATTAATGGACACTATCCAAAACATTGCACAATTAGTCTTTGAACATGTGAATGTTTGAGTACCATATGTATTCTCCAAGACCCTGACATGAATTCCCTTGATTGTTGAATGTCTCTTATATTGAGTAATGAAGGTAACTATTTATGTTTAAAGTATTGTAATGAAATACGATTTATCTAATGTAGCTTTGAGGATTGCTTAGGCAGGCCTTGAGAGGGTGTATAAGCTTTCTCTTCAAGTCTTACTTAGGTGAGTCTTAGAGTTATTGTAGGTAGGGAATCTAATTATTTTCACAATTGTGGATAACCCTCTAGAAGTAGAATAGCGTACTTGATATATTGGAGGTCTTGTGCAAGCCTATAGTAATAATTCATCGCATTGTCATAGGTAAATTTAGCTGAAAATTTAAATTTTTTCTTAGCACATCATATGCTAGAACATCACTTCCAATACATAGATTAATATCATATTCACATAGTTGGACTCTAAGTCTCTTTGACAACATAGACTCAACATCATTAGAATATATTAGGGACATGAACCTTTCAACATGAATCATATGTACATTTATTACTAAACTTTGAAGTAAGATAGACTTAATAAATCACTTAACTTAAGGATTCCTTTCCTTGAGCATAGGAATCACATATCAATCCCCTTCACATTAGAGAAATCCATTTAAGAATCCATAACCTAGACATTGTGTAAAAAGGAACAGAAGAATTGTGTTGGTAGAAGAATTCTCTAAGTGTGACAACCATGCAAAAACATGCATTTAAAAGGGGCATTTTACTTGAAACCATGCATCATTCTTTTTTTGTGAAATCCTCATAAAACTTTGAGAAAATAGTATCATACCATTTACAAACTTAATTTTTACATATTCAATGGTTACAACATTAAATAAATCAATATATTGCATTTAAGGCATTTAAGTCATCACTTTACAATGAACATAATTCATTTACATTGAACTCCTATCCATTACAGTGATCTTCTTTTATGTAACTCATTAACCTCCCAAGTAACCATATAATAATACCAAGTGCAATTAATAACCTTAAGTCCACAAGGTATTCATACATAAAATCTATATAAGACAACACATATCATCATAGAAGAATAACATACCATAAGACACATTTAGTCAAGACTTACAATATCATTACAGTAAGCTTCATTCAACTTGAACATATTCTAACTTCACTTCACATAGACCATTATAAGAATTTACTCATAACCCTGATATAAGTGTACTAGTACAATGTATATGTGAATCCCCATGACCTCACACATACTTAGTACACCTATCATAAGTCCACAAGACTTAACAATTCACTTCATACATTAGGATAGAAAGGATAGACTTTTCATACAAACCTAGAAAGACCATTATCATATAGTCAATAAGACCTAAATAGTGTTTATAAGGTAAGAACACTTCATATAGACTCATTAAGACACATACCATGCATATCATCACAAGATGTCGACTACACTACAATGTCATGCATAAGGAACATAAACATAGGCAATTACATTAGAACACGTTCCTAGAAATCCTTTACGGAGATTCTTGTTCAATGAATAGGTAAAGTCCCATACCCCCACCTACACTAAGAAACTTTCCTTAGATTATCCTAGTTAAGGTCCTTTTCTTTACTTCCATTGTAGATTAGACTTTGTGGAAACTATAGTCTTAACCGACACTAAGACCATGGGTCCTAAACATGGAATTTGGTATTGTAGAGACTTACACCAAGGAAAGGGGTTCTACCTAGGCAAGGTAGGACACTAACACATGCTAGCATATTAGGTGACCTCAATTACTAGATCCTATATGGCAAGCATAGTTTATGGAACTTTGAGGTGTCTGTGGAAACCCTTTTTATGCCAAATGATGCATTGTAGTTATCCACTTATGGAAAGCCTCACTATGCCTATTAAAGCATTGTAGTTATCCACTTCATGAGGACTATGATAAACAAGCCTTCCCACTCTTTGAAGGGATACCCCTCATCTAAGTTCACTCGTTGTTAAGCTAAGTTCCTTTTAATAAAAGACTTTATGACATTACTTTATCAAAATTAGGTTTTAGGAGATTGACACCTCATATTCTTATCTCATAGGTCATACATGAGAGTTCATCTGCCTAAACCATGTGAGAAGTCATTTAACATGGACATAGAATATTAAAGCACCATATAGTTTAGGGTACACTTGATATCACTTTTTAAGGCCCCTCTATTTACTAGATCATCATACATGTGTGTGTACATATTTGAGCAAACCTTTCTTATAAGACTTTTGGACCACATATATTCATAATTCATTTAATTCATCCATAAGTACATGTGTAACTATATGAGCAATCATTTCATAAAAAAATATTTAGACACTAGGCATAATAATAATTAATCATACCATATACTTTAAATTATAAAATATAAGTCATATTCATAACATGTTCATGGATTCTTATTCATGTACTTAAATCACAGAGCTAGGACAATCCTATCAAGGCACACATGTGCAATGCATAGACAAGGCCCCATACCATTATCCATACTAGTACACCTATCAAGTCATTCTAGTTAAGGGATACTTAGTATACTTCATAGACATAAACTTTGCATGCATAGTAGTAGACATGGGTTCATCTCAGAATAACCTTCCATTGAACACGATGAACCTATACTACTTGTAAGCATGCATAATGTGTAAATGTGTGTAGATTTTTCAACATAATCAGAGAATAACTATAAACAACATATTGAGACAGCCACCCTCTTAGGAGCACAATGAACCTTCAAGCATACACCACACATCACAATTTAGCAAAGAGACAAGTTAACTTCAACACTTGCATCAAAACTCCTAACATTAGCTAATTACACATTTATATAGTGGTACATAAATAAGGGGTCATTAGACATTAAAATTAATCATTGGCAACATCATAACTAACCCTAACATAGTCATTCACATTCTTATAACATTAGCCACACAACCTACATCATAACTAAAATGGAATAAAAGGCATAAGAATCACATTGGATGATCATCACCACCACACATTAATAATACAATTTCCTTGAAGTCCATGATAACATCACATATATATTTCCGATCTGGTAAACACCACCACCATAAGTGGACCATACCACACAATGCCATACAATGTCAATTTAACTATTCACATACATAGGAAAATATAGGAATAGAGTAGACCTTACCAATTCATCATCTTTTGATCATAATTGATCAATATACATATTTCATCAACGAATAAAGTATAGGGAAAAAGTCAAAAGGTACATTAACATGGACTAAATCATGCATAAACCACCATAAGATCATAACATGTACACTACATTACAAATCCGAGAGAGAATAGAGAGACATAGGTCATGTACAAATTTCCCTTGCTTTAACTATCATTGATAAACATTAATAAATAATGAAAACACAATATAGGGAAGTAGCTAAAGAGATCATAACCTCAAAAAATCATACTTCAATTTCTCTATAATCGAGATCATACAAGTGTTCTACATTATCAATCACTAATTGATAGTCGAACATAAGCCAATACTACCAAATATTAAAGACTTGATCCACATTGGATCCATTACATTTAAATCATATTCAATGTACATGATAGGAAGTAGTTAACAATCAATTAAAAATAATTGAATCACAATACAATCATCGTAACATCATAATCATATTAAGCAATACATAGGCGAAATCAAGAGTTTGAAGGGAGCATGAGTTCCTAATGAATTTTGAATAAATTATAGATGAAAAACTGTAGCTAATAATCAAATTATCATAATCATTTTTGTGAAAACATTTTGAGAAAGAACCCATGGCTAGATTGGAAGATAGGCAATTTGATCAGAATTTCTGTTATACTCTTTAAAGGAGATTTCTAGATGAATTGATATCGAAAGGTGAAGGATAACCACATAACATTTCAGAGAATAACCACAAAATCTTCATGAATAATCTATGGGAATCCAAGATCCAAGCTGTTCTTGAGCTTCATCTCCAAAGGAGGTTTCTAAAGAGGATATTTTGGAGAGAGAAGTCTAATTTTTAAATGTGAAATTGGGAATGGGGTTTTCATGTTTTTAACTAACTTTTTCAAGTTACTAAACAGGGTGAATTTTCCATTAACCCCTTATTAAGACAGCGCGTAGGTTGCAGATTACGGGCTTCAACGATAGGCATCCATTGACCCCCAAAAGATCCAATGAAGGACCTTATAATTGGTCGTCGTTTAGGTTTTGAGGATTGTACACTTGCTTGAGCCTTAACAAGGTTAAGTCTTGGACGACGCCTCCCCATCGATGGGGCGTAGGTCTGCCTACTAAACATCATTTGCAAGCGTTGGTAGATACTACCAAGGCAAAGTCAAGGCATTCTTTAGGTCCTCCTCGAGGGCCTTTTTTCCGGGACCTTTGGGATTATAAATTGAGTATAACCTGGAATATGTCTTAAATGTGATGTTTGGTGTTTGAATGTGATTCTTAATATTTTAATGTTAATTTCTAATCAAACAGAGCATATTTCTCATAAATGTCAATTTCTCATGATTTTATGCATTATGTCATACTTAGAACATGAATTATGCCATACTTAGTACATGCATTTTACTAATTGTATACATTTTGTCTCTTAACTTTTAGGTGGAAGGTGAGAAGCTTCTTGAATCAAAGATAGGAAACTAGGACTCTTTCAAGCATTGTTTGGGTATGTCCCCACTTGATTCAGGACATCCCTACCTTTTGATTTCTTTTATTAAAAGTATTATAATAGACTAAGTATTTCTATATATCGATTGTATGGGTCGTATCCCAAGTGTTCTTGAGTCTAAGAATGGCGTATGTTGAGACTTAGTACTTCATATGGTTTCATATGAAAGATGATTTATGATATTAGTCATGTGGAATGATTTAATTCTACACTACATAACATACATGTATGCAATGAATGATGTCTAAGTCCCTGTAAAATACCTATGAGAGGTCAAGTACACCGTGCAATGACTTGAGAAATGCCCTAACTTCTAGGGTGTATCTTTGGACATGAAAAACTTGGTATCAGAGCACAGGTTATGAAGGAGGAACAAAAAAGTCTCATAAATCCACATCTATAAGAGTCTTGTTCATCAGTATGAGTCACGAGATATCTTTGAGCGAGAGGTTATATGATGATAGAGTTTCCCTTTTTTTCTACTCTTGTGTCTTTCCATGGAGTAAAATTTATGGGTGTACTTAATGTTTTTCCATTTGTTTATAGGAGATGACTTCTACAAGGATGACCTCAAGAAGATCGAAAGAGGAGGAAGTGCATTTGTGAGTTCCTTATGGTGAGCAAGTCTTGATAGTGGGTTAAGGAGATGAGGTTGGGCTTGTTCCCTTGGAGTTTACTAATGGGGAGATTAGGAGTCTCTCCTTGCACTAGCTTAAGTTATAACAACTCGTGTGACCAGAGGTGTTTATCCTAGGGTGAATGCTTTAGAGAATGCCATGACCACTAGATTGGGGACATTGTAAAGCTAAATCCCCCTATCTTTCTTGGATCTTATTAGGGAGAGGATCCCTTAGACTTTATTGATTGTGTGCAGAGAATTCATGGGAACATGTTAGAGGATAAAACATTTGAAGGGTATTGATACACCACTTAATTGACTGTTGCATGAGCTTACTTTCTGCCATCCTTTTAATATTATTTTCCAGACTTGATGAAGCAGGAGGAGTTTCAGAGGATATTATAAGAAAATTCTATAGTATATAAAGGAACACTCTGGATAGGATCAAGTATATATATGAAGCAAATTATTGTTTTCATCTTATCAAGTTTCCCAATCCTTTTGATTAACTACTAATGCTAGTTTTTTTATTACTCCATTATGGATAAATAATATAAAAGGAAGATGGTTAACTCATTGTAAGAACTAATGTTGTGCAAAAAACTATGTAAGGTTATTCAATTTCCTATTCCTTTGGCATGAACGCAACACATGTATTACGAAGTTTGTTTTAAAGGCCCTTGGTAGTGTATGATCCATAGTAGAAGAATCAGATAACTAGTGTAGATAATTATCTATTTTCTCTTCCCTAGAGCATCAAAGTGAGTACTCTAATAAGACTTTATTACTAGATGTATGTGCTTGCTCGATAAAGTATTAGCATGTAAGGTTTAAATGTCTCGCATCGTCAAAGTGTTAACCCTTTGCACATATTCCTCTTAAATAAATAAAAATTATCCTAGATTGCACAAGGTACATATGTTTGTATGTTAGATAAATAATGTTTCAATATCAAACCAACATGCTTCAATTGTCTATTATATCATCTTTTCACATGCTCTTATATTCCCTTTATTGATTATTACTTCCATTTTGTTATATTATAATGTTACCTCACAAGATCCCTACTTGCTCATTGTGCATTTTATATGTATTTATTTGGAATAAGTATTTGTCCTTAAGTTGAATATGCCCTAGTTCTGCCTTTGTTCCCCGCTCATGTATACCTTGTATTTGATATAAGTTAATGAGTATTTGGTTGTCATATAGTGTTCAAATGTCTTGTCTCAGTGTTAAATCTCTTCATTTGATAATATGCTTCAATTTGAGATGTCAAAATGCTTAGTAAATGAAACAAGATCCTAAGTATTATGTTTGTGTCACATTTCCTTCCCATATAATTGTTGTTATCGTAAGTCCATATTCGTATGTCTTCTACTGTAACACTCTGAAAGTCCAAGACCTAATCTCGAGCTTCACATTTTGGTCTAAGGTTAACCTTAGGAAGTTTTTGAGAGATAATGTGTCAAGTAACGTCCACGACGTCCTTTGAATTATGCAACTGAAGTTAGTGTTCCTTGGCATGTTTCATGGGGTATTAGGAGCTGGAATAATATTAAATTTGTTAGGATGTTTTCAAACTTGTATAAAAATATGTTTGAGGTCAAAACATCTTGGTACGATTCCCTAAGGATCACCCAAAGGGTTTTTCTAGAGGACCCTTCCAAACGACATGGCATTGTCTAGTTGACGGGGCACCAAAGGCTCCATCGTCCGGCACTTAGACATTTTCCAAAAGTGTCCAAAAATTAGGTCTCTGACACAATCGATTGATGTGCAGGACGGTGGAGGCAAGGGGTAAAACCTTGTAACACCTCAAAAATCCAAGACTCGTGGTAAAGCCTAACATAGGTTTCATAAAGTATACACGCTGTTTCTAAGTCCATTTTAATGAATATAGGTAAATTTGAAGGTTTAAGAACCAAAATGTCCAAAGATATCCGGGAAGTTGGTTCAAAGTTATGTTAGTGTGCCTTAGCCTTTTAATAACTTTTAGGAGTGAGAGATGTACAAAAATGGGTGGAAAGGTAGATAATGGGTATTTGATTTACTACGGGATGGAAGGGGTTGAGGGGACGTCATCTACACGATGGGGCGTCGAGGCCATGTCATCCCATACTTACAAAAATTTGAGGAAGCCCTCACCTACAAAGTATCTGTTAGAGAGGACGAGTGTAGGATGGGGGGGGGGGGTTGTGCGTCAACTCACTGATGGACCGTCGATCGGGGTCTCGTCGGTGATAGTCGAATTTCAATAATGTATTTTAAATGGTTTCATTTAATTAATTAAGTGGTTAGGGGTTAGTTAGGGGATTAAAGAGTGACTAATTATGTTAATTAAGCCCCTCTATATATACCCTTAACCCTCATTAACTTAAAGACAATTCTCAAATTAAACTCTCTTCTTTCTCTCTTATTTTGCTCTCTACATGAACTCACAATTGAAGGCTAGCAAATAACAATGGTTTTGAGACTTGAAAAGGTTGGATTCTTAATCAAATTTTTGACAAACATTTAGGTATGGGTTCTATTAACCTTTGAGATCTTTTCCTAAAAGAGTTCCTTCAAAATCGATTTCAAAAAGTTGAGTTTTTTTATGTGTTTTATTCAATTACGAAATTTATGTTATGGATTGATTTGTTAATGAATTCTTAGGGTTATATTGTGTATATTTATGTGTAATTCTAATCTTTTATGATAAATATTGATGGTTTTGTCTAATTGAAGAATATAATCCTCTATCCCTAAACCTAGGTAGTGATCTTGACCTATGTTGTATGATAATCATTCAATTGAGGTTGTTGTTAATTAGATTACTATACTATGGTTATATTATTGGTAAACTAATATGAATTGTAGTCCTATCGTGCTAGTTCTTGAGATGTGATTTAGGTTATGAATTATAATGTGAAATTAGCCTATGTATCTAGTCTGAAGTTGTGATCTAATGATAAAATTGGGTTATAGAGATGCAATTTGAATTGTTCGTCTATTGGTTATCATTGTGGAATGATGTTACACCCCATTTTGGGTTGAGTTAAGGATTGATGGTATGTCCTTCATGATAGACTATGAGGAAGATTTAGTAAGTATTAAAATCTCTATCTTTACTTCACATTGTGATTAACTGTTGTTAAGCTATTACAATACATTGTAGTATTCCTTTTAATAAGATTATATGGTGGTAATATGTTGAATTGAAATGTATTGGCTATGTTGTTAGGTTTATTAAGGTGTATGTGGTATAAGGATGGTGAAAACTATCAAAGTACCTTAATATGTTATAAAACACTAATGTGTTAAACACACTTATATGAATTCTGATGAAAGGATTTATACTCATACAACTCTTACTGAGATTTTAATTATTATTATTATACAAGGCTTAGATCCTATGGCCTTTATTAAGCTATGATTGATAATTAATGACTTAAACACATTTCAAAAAGGGACTCTAGCTTAGTACCGAGTGAACTAGATAGAGAAGTGTTCCTTCCCACATAGGGAAGGTAGGAGAACTACATTACTCTTGAGGTTGGAGACCATAATGCATGGCGCATAAAGAGGGTCCCAAATAAATCTCCTAATTTATTGAAATATGTTGCCCCCATAGGAATACTAGCTAGTATATCTACATAGTTCCTATGTTTTATGTTTTGGAACTACCTTGGCAAATAGTTTGCCTTCTTTCGGTGTAGGGCATTATGAAATTGTATTCCACAATAGCTCATGTGGTCTATGTCGAATAGGAAAAGATGTTCCCAAAAGGTAAAACGTATTAAAGGACTCTTGAACTCTAACTTTGATAACCTAAGGGGTCTAGGTTAGTTTAGGTAGGGGTATGAGACTCTACCGAGACATTGCACTAGTTAGTCTTGAGAAGAGTCTTAAGAGGAGGTTATTATTTGTTTATGTTAAGATAATATATGATGTTTATATATGATGACCATATCATATTGTTGATACTATACGTTGATTAAGTTCGTTTATGAATATGCCTTAGATAATAATGATAATATAAGATGAAATGGAAGCCTAAATGCCATGATATAGAAAGTTTGACATTGGTCATGTTTTCTTGTTGAGGATACTTGATTGAGTAAGGTTATGGGGCTTTGCTTGGTCATTGCACTTTTTACATGATAAAGACTTGTGAGTAGTTGTCTACTTATTATGATATGTTTAACTCTTATTCATGCTTAGAATATTATTCCTTTATGTTAGGGTTGTAGTAAATCATGATTCTAAGGGTGTTGGGATAAGTGATACTTGTTGATATAGTTATAATGCTTGGTTGATTAATATGACTTATTTAACTTTGCATTAAGACATAAAAAAGGGTAAAGTGGCATGCTTTGATAAAAAGTCCCTTTTTGCATGTTTTGCTTGTGTATGTGCGTAAGATCTCATACTTAGTACATGTGGAGTACTAACCCTGTTTTCTTCCGTTGTCCCAAACATTTTAGGTTCTGGTCATTGAAGGGTAAAACCCGGATGTGACACGACTAATGTACAGACAGTAGGTCGGTGCCTCGTAGAGCACGCGTGTATTATGTTGTCCAATTTTAAGTGGACTCATTTAATTATTTTAATTAGTTAGTGGTTTAATTAAGGATTTAGGGAGTTCTAAATATGTTTTAAGGAACTATATAAAGACCTAACCTTCATTAACCTAACCGAACACCCACAATTCTGAAACTCAAATCTCTTTTCCTTCTCTTTACTTTCTCTATCCCCAAAGAAGACTCCATAGAAGACCGGGGTCAAATGGATTAGGGATGAAAGAACTTCACTTTCTCTCCATAAATATTCAAGGATTAACAAGGTATGAGAACTATTCACCTTTGGGATTCTTTTCCCCAAAAGGTTCTTCCAAATTGATTTCCATAAGATGATATGAACACGACTTTAACTCCTACGTATGTAATGTATATTTCTATGAAATATGTTATGTATTTCCTAACTAGATGAGTGGATAGGTGTGCTAGTATGGACAAGGGTATGAAACCTTGTCTATGCATTGCACATGTGTGTCTAGATAGGATTTCCTAGGTTGGTTACTTATTTACATGATTATTAAAGCATGACTTATATATGACTATGTCTTATGTTATATGATGAATTATGAATGTGCTTGATGTATAAATGTGTTATATAAAAGTTTTCTCATATATTTACACCTATACTCTTATGCATGAATGAAGTACAAGTATCAATATTTGTGGTGTAAGGTTTTTATGTGACATGTTTTCTCACATATATGCATACACACATATGAAAACATGTCTATGTTGCTTGTATGATGATCTAGTCAATAGAGGGTCTCATTAAAGGTATTCTCAAGGGTACCCTAAACTAGATGGTGATTTTTATATGTTATATCCATGTGATAGGACTTCTCACATAATTTAGGTTGATGAACTGTAATCTATGAGCTATTAGATAAGATTATGAGAAGTCAATCTCTTGTAGCCTAATTTTATAATGTAATTTTAATACTGGCTTTCTATACAAGGAACTTTGCTTAGTACCAACTAAACATAGATGAGGGGTGCCCCTTCCCAATGTGGGAAGGCTTTTTCACCATAATCCTCATGAGATCAATAATTACAATGTCATATTCGGCATAAAGTGGGTTTCCATATACTCCTCCAAGTTCCATAAAATATGCTTGCCCCATAAGATCTAGCATGTGATATAACCTAATATGCTAGCATGTGTTAATGTTTTACCTTTACTAGGTAGAGAACCTTCTCTTGGTGCAAGGCTCTACAACAAAAAAATCCATGTTTAGCACCCATAATATTAGGGTTAGTTTAGGCTATTGTTTTCCTAAATTAAAATAGACAATGGATGTAAAGTAAGGATCCTAACTAGGATAACCTAAGGGAAGTTATTTAGTATAGGTGAGGTTATGGGAGTTCACCTATGCATTACACAAGTAGCTCTTGAGGGAATTTCTAAAGTATATGATTATGTTTATGTACTTATGCATGACAGCGTACTATTGTCTACTTGTTGTGATGAAATGTATAGTATGAGTCTATATGATGTGGTCTTATCCTACATGCATAATGTAGGCCTTAATGAATATGATTAAGGTGTTGATTGTCATGAAAGAAGTTTACTATGTTTTTCTTTTTGGTGTATGAAGTGCATGTTAAGGCTAGTAGTGTCTATAGGTTTACTTAGTATGTGTGAGGTTATGGACTCAACATGACATTGCACAAGTAAGTATAGAATGAGATTATGAGTATGTTCTATGATGACTTTGTGAACTGAAATCCAAGTAAGAATAGGAGGAGAATATAAGAAATCTGCAACCTTACTACTCAACTCATCATCCTTCACATTGGGTAAGCCCATTTAAGATCAGCTTAACCAAACCTTAAGAGGATCTTAGATTATAAACCTCCCTTAACATCACTTCAAAGTGATTACTAACCAATATACTTCTCACACCAAAAGGTTTAACATTCTTGAGGGTTCTCACTCCTAATCTCTCATCAAAGAGTCCACAACCTTAATCATCAATGGATAATACCACATACCTCATCATTCCTCTAAGTTCAACACCTAAAGTAAATCAATAACATTGAAGTTAGGTCATACTACCCAAAAATATAAGGTTTCAACTACAACATGAATATCAAGGGTTAGGACAATCTTAGAAGAACAATAGAGGAGAATTAACCATAAGACCTTTTTTTTTTTAATACTAGAATAAGGTAACTTCTTGGTCATTTCAACTCACATCATCACCATACGAAGTAAGCACACTACCTTCACCTTAAAATCCTATTCAAAGGACTCCGATCAAGACAAGGAAACTATGAGTAGTCACACATATAAAGCAATACATGAACCATTTACACATATATTAAGGGCAACATTCTTGTCTAGTCATTTACCATAATTTTTAAAGGCATTCAAACCTAAACCAAAGTAGCACACTAAAATGAACTAAGGTGAACAAGTGATTCGTGAACATTTATTTAATTAATGTTGTGTCAACATGATAAATAATAATGTCCTTAGGCAGTGTCTTAAATTTGGTGACGTTTGGAGGTCAAACATCCAAGAACGTCCATGACTTTTGAAAGATATGCCTTACATTGTACTTGTGTGTCTCCATGTGTTTTAGTGAGTTTTACATGTTTATTTTGCTTTTAATTGGTGTGGGATGTTCCTATGACCTAGAACACTATGTTTAGGGTTTAACATTGGGGTACAAACCCACCTAGGACCGAGGAGGGGCCCAATAGAAGGGCTCAAGACAAGGACCAAAAACAACCTGACAATGTTCATCTACGGAACCAGTTGACGGCCTGTTGACCAATCAAAGGCTCGTCGACTTAGTACATCAATTGGACCTACACTAGTTCATGTTTTGAGGTTTTTAGACTCAATGAATGAACCACCACCATAGGGGAATCGATGGATAAACGGTCCGTTGGTTAGACTCGTTTGTGATGTTGCCATAAAGCTATCAGAATTCTATTTTGGCTTGGGTTATTTGGCAAATTCTTTCGCCTCTTTTATGTCACACACCGAGCTACCACCGATACGCGGACACAGAACCTAGGACCACAAGTTATCCCAAGCTAACCCTGCTGAGCATACAGAAGATAATAAACTATTGAGGAAGCTAAATCATACTTAAAATGAAAAGATGGGGAATACCTATATTCTATAATTGAGATATTTGAAAAAATGAGTTTAATACATAAGAAAGATTAACTAAATAATAAGTTGAATCTAACTATGTCTGAAAATAGCCTCCAAACTAGACTAGAAATACTGGGACAAGCCCCAGCTAAATCTAGCAAAAACTGAAAATAAATGACTAAAGACTTAAATGAAACTCATGACTGTTGTCCTTGGAGAGTGAGGACTCACCACTGAATCTTCTAAACTGGAGATCAGGAAATCGATTTATGCGTGATCTGGATGCTGAGAACTTGAACCTACATCACGAGAAGATTTAGCCACGTATGCGTCAGTACGTGAAAGTTACTGAGCATGTAGGATAGAGTAAAGGGGAAATAAAACATAACTTAACAAGCACAAAAACAATTATAATAATCTAAACGTGATGTGCTGATTTCTTATCAACTGGATGCAATAACCAATTTATAAAATTCTAAAACTGAATACTAAATATACTGATAAATGGTTAATGCAGAGAGTCTGACAGAACTGCGGGAGCTACTAATAACCGATAATAAAACTACATGAGCTAAATGTGGAGTCTGATGTATACGACCCATCGAGAGGACCCAATATACCCTGCCAAATGTATAAAGGCATGCTGGCGTGATCACTAAACTTATTGCGAACAGAGGGGACTTACAACCTACATGGCTAGTAGTTTTAGGACTATTGGGTACGCTAAACCCTAGTCAAACTCGGTATTATGCTACTCCTAATGAATTTTGTAAATTAACTGATTAAATCTGAATTTCTGTAAATACTGGATAGCTCAAAACTGAACATGCAAACAAAGAATGCAACAATTAATCTGGTAATTATGCATTTATAACCAAGGCATGTATATCTGAAGTGTTTGAAATAGATGAACTAGCATGTGTAATTTTAGCACTAAAGAAATAAAAAGGTACAGTTCTGAAATTCATGCGATAATCTGAGTAATAACATGATAATCTTATTTGGAACATATATTTAATAAATTCATGAAATTATATCAAATCTCTAGATATCCTAGGTTTAATCATGATAAGAGAATCAAGAACAGACAAAAACTAAGGACCCAATGGGTGAAAGGAACCCACTAGTAAAATCCCACATACCTAGTGATGAAATCAACGGAAAAATACTTAAGTTTCGGGGCTGGAACTGCTGGAGCTTGTGATATTTTTGAACTAGGATTCATGAGTTTCTTTTTCTCCTCTCTTGCTTCTAATTTTCTAACTTTTGATTTAATGATTTGACTTTGATATGCTTAAATTATGTTTCTAGGCTTAAACAGACTAAAATCTAATGATTTAGGGTCAAAATGACGTAACTTAGGGTTTAAACAGAGTGGCAAAGGTCAAAAAGACCCCAGGGAAGGTTGCTGTCGGGCCTCACGACGGCTAGGACTGACGGTCCGTCATGCGCTAGACGCACCATCGTCGGGTCCATCGTTAGGGCCTGTTCCATTGGCCATTACTAAAATGGGCATAACTTTTTTAGTCAGAGGTTTGATTTTACAAAGGTTGGTTTCTATGGAAAGATAATTCAATTATCTATATGTAAGTAGGTCATGAGAGACCTAATTCATTTTTTTGCTAAGAGTTATGATCAATTTACTTTGACCCAACAACATTTTCCCTTAACTGGTTGCAAATTTTCCACCTATGGTAAGACCTACGGACGTAGGTACACCTATAAAACATGCTCGTCCTCCAGAGCTCTTGTCACAGAATGGTTGAAGGGAGTCTTAATCGACGGTTACAGACAACGGACCGTCGTTTGACCTACAGACGTAAGTCCGTCTATCGTCCAAGACTTAACCAATTTTTATAGGCTGAAATTTCTGAGAGTTTCTGATCCCATCGATGGTTGTGCAGGACGGACCGTGGTTCAGGCTACGGTCCGTCGATGCCACCAATGGTAGCACCTGCATATTTTTTTAAAAAAATTATTTTTTGTCTGTTTTGTCTACAGGGTGTTGCAGTATCTCCCCCTTGAAAACATTCATCCTCAAATGAAGACTAAACTAGCTGAAATAGAGGGAGAGAGATGCAAACCCCACTACTAAACACTAAAACCGATTTCTAACTGAATTGAGTTTTGTGTACATGCAATGACGCTAAAAATGAAATTGCAAACTGAGGGAACATGATTCTAAAAATGAATTTACGCATGAATGACTGTAAAATTAAAGAGGAACTATAACCTCAAGCTGGAGTGGAATCAGAAGGAAAAAGGTAATGATACTTGGCTTTCATGGCTGCATCTGCTTCCCAAGTAGCTCCCCTCTACGGACTAACTCCTCCACAAAACCTTGACTGAAGCGACTTCTTTGTTTCTCCACCTTCTATCCTGACGGTCAAGAATCTTAACTGGTACATCCTCATAAGAAAGACTATCTTTCACTGCCAGACTCTCTAATGGCACTATAGAGGATGGGTCACCCACACACTTCTTCAAGAGTGAGGTATGGAAGACTGGATGCACTGCTGCTAATTTTTCTTGCAACTCTAACTCATATTCCACCTTGCCAATCCTTTTCAAGATTTTGTAAAAGGCCTACATATCTAGGACTGAGCTTCCCTTTCTTTCCAAATCTCATCACCCCTTTCATAGGTGAGACTTTAAGAAAAAACCCAATCATCAAGTTGGAACTCTAGTTCCCTTCTCCTTACCACTGCATAAGATTTTTGACGACTTTGGGCTGTCTTAAGTCGATCTCTTATGAGTTGCACTTTATCCATAGCATTGAGGACTGAATCTGGCCCTATCAAATCTTCTTCATCTACTTTAAACCAAGTAACAGGACATCTACATCTACGCCCATATAAACCTTATAAGGGGCCATCTAAATGATGGAATAGTAGCTTTTATTGTAGGCAAACTCAATAAGAGGAAGGTGATAATACCAACTACCTTTGAAATTGATCACACAATCTCTCAACATATCCTCTAAGGTCTGAATGGTACGCTCTGCCTGCCCATCCGGTTGTGGATGAAAAGTCGTACTAAGGTTCACTTGAGTACCAAGACCTTTTTGAAATAACTTCCCAAAATGAGAGGTAAACTGAGGACCTCTATCTGAGATGATAGACAAAGGAACCCCATGCAACATCACAATTTTAGTAAGGTAAAGCTTGGCATAGTCCTCTGCCGAATATGTAGTCTTGATCGCCAAAAAGCGAGAAGACTTAGTCATCCTTTCAACTATCACCCAAATTGAGTCATGTTGTCTACGAGTACGAGGTAACTCTGTGATGAAATCTATATTGATCACATCCTACTTCCAAGTAGGAATATCGATCTCTTGAGTCATACCTCCTGGTTTCTTATTTTCTACCTTGACTTGCTTGCAATTGGGGCACATACTCACAAAGTATGCTATATCCCTCTTCATTCCATACCACCTAGACTTCCTTCATATCGCGGTACATATTAGTGGCACCTGGATGAATAAAATACCTAGAGTTATGAGCTTCTGCAAGAATATGCTGCCTCAACTCTCCCATCAACACATAATTTATCTTGGTAGCGAAGTACACCATCTCCCCCTTGGGAGAAAACCTCCACTCTCTGATTGTTGAATGCACCCTTTAATTCAAGCAAGATAGGATCACTCTCTTGCTTTTCCTTAACCTCCACAACCAAAGACGATTCTGACCTATTCTGAACTATTACACCGCTGTCTGATATGTTCATAAGGCAAACTCCCAAGCGAGCAAGCCTGTGATCATCCTTCACTAGCTCCTTTCTTTTTTCCCTCAACATGGGTTACACTACCCATAGATAATCTACTAAGAGTATCGGTCACTACATTTGCCGTTCCAGGATGATAATGCACACTCATATCATAATCCTTAAGGAACTCAAGCCATCTCCTCTGGTGAAGATTCAACTCTTTCTGGGTGAACACATACTGAAGTCTCTTATGATCGGTGAACACATCTACATGAACACCATACAAGTAGTGTCTCCATTTCTTTAGTTCAACCGCCACTGCTGCAAGCTCGATTTCATGCATTCGATAGTTCTTCTTATGCACCTTAAGCTTTCTAGAGGAATAAGATATAACCTTATATCTTTACATCAACGCACAAACAAGGTCAACTATGGATGCATCACAATAGATCACATAACCATCTAAACCCTCTTGTAGAGTCAAGACATTAGTTGTAGTCAATCTAGTTTTCAATTCTGTGAAGCTTTTCTCACAATCATCTAACCATTGGAACTTGACCATCTTCTGAGTAAACCTGGTCAATGGTGAGACTATGGATGAAAGTCATTCCACGAAACTTCTGTTATAATTTGCTAGACCAAAGAAACTTCTGATATTTGTAGCAGAGGTACGTCTGGGCCATTGTTTCACCGCTTCTATCTTTTGTGAATCTACGCGGATCCCTTCTAGATACAATTGACAAAGAAAAGAAACGTATTGCAACCAAAACCCACATTTACTAAACATAGCAAAAAACTGACGATCTTTTAGAGTCTGCCAAGCAAATCTCAAATGACTTGCATCGTTGGGTCCGTGGTGAGGGCCTGTTCGACAGGCCTTTACTAAAATGGGCATAACTTTTTACTCGGAGGTCTAATTTTAGCAAGGTTGTGCTAACATTTTTGATCATTATAAGTTTACCCAACTGCATTTCCCCTTAACTGGCTATTAATTTTCCACCAACGTACCATGCTGGTCATCCATAGCTCTTGTTAGAGACTGGTTGAAGGGAGTCTTGATCGACGGTCACAGACTATGGACCGTCGTTTGACCTACGGACCGTAAGTCCATGGAGTTTCTGATCCTATTGACCATTGTGCAGGACGGACCATTGTTCAGGATAAGGTCCGTCGATGCCACAGTTGGTAAAACATATAAAAAATTTAAAAAGCTAATATTTGGTCTGTTTTGGCAACGGGGTGTTAAATTTTATGAACCTTTGAAGATATTTTTATGGTATTTTAGGTATATTAAGGTGTTTCACACACTTAGACAAAATTTAAGACTTCATTTCCACTCTCAAACCTCCATAGAAACTAGAAGAGAAAAAAGAGCTAGGAGGGTTGTTGGTGATCAATTATTTATCAAACATCAGTGGGTTTGTTCTATTTGAGGTATGGTATTCATCTTTGAACTCTCTTCCATTAAAGTAGTCACTTCTAAGGAACTTCAAAAGAGGTTTTGCAACCATAACTTCTTTTATCTTTGACTCTATGTATGAGTCTACCATGTAAATGATTTAAAGGATACAAATATGAGGTTTCTAATATTAGTTTGTGATTTCTATGTTAAAACTTCAGCGAAAACATGTTAAAGAATTTTATAAATTTTTGTCTTAAGGAATGGGTTGAATTGTCATGATTTTGTAATCTTTGAGATTTAGTTTCCTTGTGTTGATATTGTTGTTTAGATACTGCAATAAGGGTAAGTTTGTTACGTTGTTTAGCTTCATTTATGAAATGCTCTTGAGTGGTATTGTCCACCATTAGTGGTGGCGTTTTCTTGAACTATATGAATGTGTAGTTAATTGTGTATTTTGAATGAGTCCATGAAGGCATATTATGTGAGCAAAGATGGAAATGAAGTTATTCTTGTTAAGGTGTTTTAAGAAGCTTCTTATGAAAAGTATGATAAGGATTATGTCTAGATGACTTATATGATTATGTAAAGCATGTTAAAGTGGCTGTTGTGATCAATGAAGGTCTAAGCATGTACAGAATCTAATGTAAATGAAATGATGTTTATATGAAAGGCCTACTCATATGTACACACACAATCACACTTTAAATTAATGAATGGATGAAGTTAAGGAATAATAATAAGAAGGGGATTTTTTGGATGAACACTCTTGATGAGGGAAGTATCAGGATTCAATATCTAGATCTCATGGTCTAGGTCAGTTAAGCTAGACGCCACAAAAGTAATGAAATTACTTATCCTTCTAAAAGAGTGTACTACTTAGGGTAGATGGTGGAATGGGACGTTATCTATCCATTTCACTAGGTAGGAAGTCCGAAAGGGAAGTCTTGGTGAGTCTTATATGAATTGAATGAGCTATGTCTTCTAAAAGAATGTAATACATAGGGTAGGTGGTGGAATGGGACACCGTCTACTCATTGCACTAAGTAGGCATTACGAAAGGAAAGTCAGGGTGTGTCTTATGTGAAGTGTTTGAGCATTCTTCTAATGTCTTTTAATTCAGTGGGGAATTGTACTCCCGAGCCGAGTAATCCTAGCAGAGGTAGCCTTGGGGATCACCTAGGTGTGTATTGACGGAGGTGTATAGGCATTCCCTTCATGTATTATATTAGTAACTCTTAGATTATCCTTAACTAGGGAAACTCATACGGGAAAGAGTTCATTGTTTTGGGATTAGAATAGTTTACTGTTATTCTAAAATGAATTCACTTTTTTTAAGCTCG
The DNA here is from genome assembly GCA_027705065.1 of Solanum peruvianum. Lineage (NCBI taxonomy): Eukaryota > Viridiplantae > Streptophyta > Magnoliopsida > Solanales > Solanaceae > Solanum > Solanum peruvianum. The sequence continues at coordinate 11,690,689 of JAKWJD010001758.1, read as the reverse complement.
CTGTAAGGGTACTATCTTTTACTATAACATGGTTCCTTTTGTTAAAATTATGGAAATTCTTGCTTTTTACTCCCATATTCGTGAAGGTTTTATATAATTGGCATGAAAATGTATTTATACTAAAATGTCCCTTTTTGCATGTTTTTGAATATGCCATACTAAGTGCATTATTTGTAGTAACCAAATACTTTTCTATACTCTTTATGTATAGGTTTTGAAGCAATTAGAAGTCTAGAAGGAAAAGCATGGCAATCTACGCTCTCAAGACATGGTATGTCCAAATATATTCAAGGACATAGTCTATGTTTGTTAGTTTTTGTTACTAAGATTTATTATATATAACTTGAAATGTAAAGGGTCGAGTCCCTAAGATATTATGTCGTGTGTTTAGGTATGGCTTATGACGATGAGAATTTTTTAGTATTTATGTAGGAAATAATTTTTATATTACATGTGGTGAAAAGTTATTATTCCACACTACTTTTCATGACTTTATGTAATGACAATAGTTAAAGGGATTGGACAAGACCCCAAAGGGTCAAATAGGACTTTTTTTGATCTAAGGGTTCTCCCTAACTTCTAGGGAGTAGACTCGTGTCGTTACAAACATGGAATCAGAGCATAAGTTTATGAGAAATCCTTTAGGGTCTAAAGTCTCACAAGACAAGTCTAGGAGAGTCTTGTTCATTGGTGTGAGTCGCGGGACATCCATGGATGAGAGGCTATAGGATGATACAGTTTCACTTTTTCCATTACTCTTGTATCTTGCCATTGAACTTATTTCCATAAGATCTCTCTCTTCTTCTCCTTAGTGTAGTGGTTTTCTATGTGTGATTGCTTTGAAAGGGAGATGTTTCTCTGCTTGAGGGAGATAAAGGTAAGTTTTGATGTTATTATGGTTTGTGGCCAGAAGAGTAAATGTGAAGATTTGTTTTTGAGGATTGTAATGCGAATCCATTTATGGCTATCTGTTTCTTATGAGGTTGGAAGTGTTATGATGTGAAATTGTATGGTAGTGTAGTTCTAAACATGGTAAGGGTTAAAATGGTTGAATGAAGTCCTTTTTTTGGAAAATGAGATATCTTGTGATTAAATTCATATGATATTAGAAAAACTGAGGTGTAAGTTGAACAATGTTGAATGGATGTGGTGATGTTGTGATAAGGAAGGGGTTCTAATCCATGATTTGAGGACAACTCTCTTGTGTGGATAATGTTTCATAGTTCTTGTAATTTGGTTAATGTTCTTGTGTAGTTTAATCAAATGAGGAATTATGATATGATTACCTAGTAAAGGAGTTGATGAGTAATGCTATAAAAATGGTGGAATTTATATGGTAAGATTGTTGTTTTCCAAATGAACCTACCTTAACTAGTGGAAAGAGAAAAAGGGAGTTTTTTCTATGAGATTTAATTATGTGGCGCCTAAGAGTTCAATGAGGTTATGCTTAAGATAGTTTGTCGGGTGTTACGCTTGACTAGTAGAGTTGATGTTTAGTCTTGATGGCCGTGTGTTAGAAGTTGTATGGGTTCCTACCTTGTGAGAAGCATAGGGGTCTTTGAAGTACGAGGCCTTGAAGATGGATTTAACCTATGTGGGGGAGAATGAATTTAGTAGAAAGGTAGTTGGTATCCTTATCTTTTCATATATACTTAGTCAAGCTTCAGATTTAAATCCATGGTTGTTTAGTAATGGTTAAAAGTTTTTCATATTAGCATGAGTTACATTTATCTTTATGTTATGAGTGTCTTTGACGGTATATGATTTTCTATGTTGTTGATGATATTATGATTAAATTGGGAGAGTTTGTAGTAAACCTATATTCTCTTTTTATGATGTAGCTAATGGTATTGCTTGATAAATTTGAAGATGTGTTTTCATGTTATAATATGAGTTAGTATAATGTTGTCTCTGATGTTGACATGTTAAAATTGTTTGAAAGAGGAATTAATGGATTTTTAGAATGTTTCAATATAAGTTTGTTGCATTCACTGTAAAGAAGTTTAAAACGTGCAAAATCACATTTTTTATGCACAAAGGTTTCATTGTGTTTACAAACAATGGCTCTGAGCATGTTTAGTGCTGGAGAGGTAGTTCCTCCATTAATGAAGAATAAGGGTGAATTTTTAAATGTAAAAGTTTTTGCAAGGGGATTCAGTTGCAAAGTGTTTAAAAATGTGAAATTGTGCTCCTTGTTAGTTGGTCCCTTGAATATAAATTTTGATCATGATTCAATGTGTTATGTTCTTCTAATTGAGTCTTTGATGGTCTTAAAGTTTTTACTTTTATTGGAGGACGAATGTTATTCCATATGTGGGAGAATGTAACATCCTAAAACGAACTAAGGTGAACTATAGCTTCGTGAATTTTTCTTGAGTTAATTTGGTTTTAAAATGAGTTATAATTATGTCCTCAGGAAGTGTGTGAATTTAGGTGACGTTTGGAGGTCAAACATCTAAGAATGTCCATGGCGTTCTCAAGATATGACTTAGATTGTGCTTGTGTATTGTCATGTGTTTTAGTGAGTTTAATATGTTGGTTTTGTTTAAAATTTGTGTGGAATGTTCCTAATACCTACACGACTATATTAATAAGTTTAACTTCCGGGTATGACCCCACCTAGGACCCACGAGGGGACCTAGAGAATGTCCCAAGACTAGGATCCAAAACTGCCTGTGCAGTGTCCATCAATAGAACAAGTCGACGATCAGTTAACAAATCGACGGCCCGTCGACTTTTTCTGTCAATTGGAATTGAAGTCCTGCAAGTTTTGAAGGTTGCAAACTCAACCAACGAACCACCACCAAGGGGCGTCGGTGGACAAACGGTCTATTGGTTGGAGGCTTTGGTGCTGCTGCCAAAAAGCTGTCAAAATTCTCTTTTGGCTTGGGGGTGTTTGGTAAATTCACCCCAAGTCTTTTAGGAACCTTAGAAGATATTTTTAGCGTCTTTTAGGTATATTAAGGTTTTACAAACCGTTATACCCAATTTTAGGTTTTATTTCCTAAATCCCAAAACCCTTTACTCAAGAAAACTCTTTCTCTTACGTCCATAGACACTAGAAGTCAAGAAAGGGATAGGAGGGCTTTTGGTGGTCGATTCTTCATCAAATATCAGTGGGGTTTCTTCTATTTGAGGTATGGTAGTCATACTTCAAATCTCTTCCATTCAAAGAGCGACTTTTAAGGAATTTCAAAAGATGTTTTCCAACCCCTAACTTCTTCTATCTTTGACTCTAAGTATGGGTCTTCCATAAAAACACTTTAAAGGATTCAAATATGATGTTTCTAATGTTAGTTGGTTTATATAATGCAAAAACATCAATTAAAATACGTTAAAGCTTTTTATCAATTTTTGTCTTAGAGAATGTGTTCAATGAACATGATTTTGTAATCTTTGAGATATGGTTTCCTTGTGTTGATATTGTTGTTAACATACTACCCTACGGGATATTATGATGTAATGTTGAGTAAAATGATATAGGTTGGAATTTTTGCTCCAAATCGACTTATATTCCTTTCCATGTGGTGTTTGTTTCCATTTTTGATAGTTTTTAGGTTATATCTACTCTCTCAAGACTTGGTATGCCCTCATATATGAAGACATAATCTATATTTGTTAGGATTTGTTATTAAGACTTATATCCATTTCATTCAAATGTTTAGGGCCGTGTACATAAGATATTATGTGATGTCTTTAAGTTTGGCTTGTGACGATGAGACTTTTTAGTATTTATGAAATGATTCCATTTTATATTAAATGTCGTGAGAAGTTATAACTCCACACTACTTTTAATGTCTTATATAATGCACGATAGTTAAAGTTCTTGTACAAGACCCCAAAGGTACGCCTTTTTCCAATCCAAGGGTTCTCTCGATTTTGTAGGGGTTACTCTCGGGTCGCTTCAACAATATCGTGAGATTACTATCATGCAAAACAATATAGCAACATATCATCAAAGAAGGAAACTCATTATTACTATTACAACCTTTTTAACAAGTTATAAACATATTTAACCATAAATCATAACATAACATGTCCTTTCTCATAATTATCATGTATACTGATAATTGGCATCACATCATCAAAGCATGCATAAATTAACCTTCACACACACTCATCATACCATAAAAAAAAGGATGAACATCAAAACACACCTTTTACCCTTAAGCAAGAGATAACATATCTTCAAAGCAATAACATCTAAAAGACCACCAAATAAGAACGTAAGAGATAGATCATATAGAGTTAAGTTTTATGGAATGACATGAGAATGATGATGAAGGGAAATTACATTGTCTTTAGACTCGCTCTCATGGAAGTGTCGCAACTCACCACCTATGGAAAAGATTCTACTAGACAAGGCAACACGAGACATTGGATCCTAAATTAAATTTTAAACTTCATGCTCTGATACCACGTTTGTCCCAACTGGAGAGCACCCACTAGAAGTAACATGACGTACTTGACCTCTAGAAGGTCTTATACAATCCCACAGTTATCATTCATCTCAATGTCATAGGCAAATTAGTGGAAAATTTAACACTTTCGTAGTACATCATATGCAAGAACATCACTTGACATAGGACATCCTTGGATCTTAAGGATTCCTTTCTTGAGCTTGGAAAACACATATGAAGTTCCTCACCATAGCGACATCCTTTAATCATCTGTAACCTACATTTTGTGTAAAAATGTAGAGAAGAATAGAGTTAGTACAACAATGCACTAAGTATGACGACCATTCAAAAACATGCATTTAAAGAGGGCATTTTACTTGCAACCGTGCATCATGCCTTTTTGTTAAAACTTTATTACACCTTGATACAATGAGCATAATACAATTCACATACTTCATATAAAAGTATTCAATGGTCATACATAATCTAAAACTACATATTGAATTTAAGGCATATTAGTACCCACTTTACAGTAAGCACATTTTCAATTACAGTAAATTTATTTTATAGTAAGCTTTCTTCCTTTTAACTTCTTATCTTCTCAAATGACCCTCTAATGATACTTGGTGCAATGCATCACTTTAAGGCCACAAGGTACTCATACATGGCACCTTCATAGCCTAGCCCATACCTTCATAGAAGTAATACACATCACAAGACACATTAAAGTTAAGACTTCAAACATAATCATACCAAGGCAATAGTGACGTTAACATACATGGACTTCACTTCCATTCTAAGCCTACATGTGGAATTAACATGTGAAGTCCCATAACCTCACACATACTAAGTAAACCTACAAAGAGATTACAAGCCTTAACACACTTCATACATCAAAAAGACAAACATAGAAAACCTTCTTCTTGTCAAACAATACCTTCATCATATAGTCATTAAGATCAACATTATGCATATAAAGGTAAGACCACATCACATAGACTCATTCCATGCATATCATCACTATAAGTATACAAAACTACAATGTTATGAAAAGGAACATAAACATATACATATACATTGGAACACCATCCTAGACCTCCTTTTACAAGAGTTATTTGTCTGATGCATAGGTTAAGTTCCATACCCCACCTACACTAAGCAACTTACATTAGGTTCTCCTAGTTAGGGTCCTTAGATTACTTCAATTTTCCATTTTACTTTAGGGATACTAATGTTTTAACCCAGACTAAGACCATGGGTGCTAGAATTGAATTTAGTGTAGAGGCTTACACAAAGGGAAGATGCTCTACTTAGACAATGTAAAGCATTAACATCATACTGGCATATTAGGTGAATATCAGTTGTTGGATCCTATGGGGGCAAACATATTAGAGGAATATATGGAAAACCTCTTTATGCATATTGAGGCATTGTAATTATCCACCTCGTGAGAACAATGGTGAACAAGCCTTCCCACATTGGGAATGGGAAGCCCTTATCTATGTTCACTCGTTGCTAACCTAAGTTCCCTTTATGAAAATCCATTAATATTTAATACTTTGAATAAAAAAATCTTAGGAGATTGAACCCCTCATATTCTTAGATCATAGGTCATAGATGAGAGTTGATCAACCTAATTAATTTGAGAAGTTCTTTCACATTGACATAACATATTTAAAGCACAATTTAGTTTAGGGTACTGTTGGGAACACATTCCAAGAGCCCTTCTATTGACTAGATCACCATATATGCATAATGGACATACTTTTAGCTTAGTGTGTTTATATATATATGTGATCAAACCTTTCACACAAATACCCTTAGGCCACACATGTTCATACATCACTTCATTAATGCATAAGTTTATAAGTGTAACTATATGAGTAGTCCTTTCACATGAGCACATTTACACACTATACATATTCATACTTTATCATATCAGATAAAACATGTTCATATCTTAATCATGCATTCATATTCATAAACATAGATAACCACTTACGAACTATCCTAACAAGGCACACTTGTGCAATGCATAGACAAGCTCCCATACTCTTTCCGATACTATTACACCTATCATGTCATCCTAGTTAAGGGGTACATTCATATTTCATGGACATATACTTTACATGCATAGTAGTAGACATTAGTGCATATGAGGATACCATTTCATTATACACCATAAACCTATACTACTTGTAAGCATGCTTAATGTGTGATTGTGTGTACATTGGTCAAAAAGATCACATGATTTCCAACAACATCATATTGATGAAGCAACCCTCTTAAGACCATAATTCACACTCAATCATAGACCACACACCACAATTTTCCATAGGAGACAGGGGAACTTCACATCGCATCCAAGATTCATAACATTAGGTAATCACACATTCATATAGGGGTACATAGGTAAGGGGTCATTTACCATTATAAATCATAAATTTCAGACCTTAACCAAACCCTAGCATATCTATTCACGTGATCATAGCCTTTGCTACACAACCTAGATCATAACTAGAATGGAAATGTCACGACCCAACCCGATGGGCCGTGACTAAGTGCCCATATTGGACACTCACATACCAACCTATAAAGTATGACCAACTGAAACTAAGACAGTATGAAATTTAATCAAATCAAGCCAAACCCAACGCCATATATATATAAAGTGGATCTATCTCATAAAGAGTCATAACCATTCAACCGTAACAACATACGCGAGCCGACAAGGCTGCCACTATTCAAAGCATAATAGCATACGCAGCTGATAAGGCTGCCACTACACAATACACAAAGATGTACACAACCGACAAGGCTGCACTTGTACAAACGGACATCCCAAACAAACCATGTCCAGACCATTATCCAAAACATAAATATACAACCCACACGATGTCTACAGACCTCTAAGAGTATAGTAGTGAAACTTGACGGGACAGGGCCCCGCCATACCCATAGACAAGCAAAAGACTACATAAGAAGTTATGTACCAAAACGACTGGGCTCCGGAACAGTGGAGTTCTCCCAAACAGCAGAGTAGATATCCTAGGCGGGAGGATCACTGAAATGAGCATCTACACCTGCGGGCATGAAACGCAGCCCCCCGAGAAAAGGGGGTCAGTACGGACAATGTACTGAGTATGTAAAGCATAAGGTAAAGATGACAGGATACCAACATGATAAGTCGAAACAAGATATCTCTACACATGTACTTTTTAAATGAAAATCATGCATATCTTTAACATATAAGATGCCCAGCTTCCCTAGTAAGGGACTTGGCAAAATAATCATCATTATATATACATCATACGTACCCGCCCTCTAGTGAGGGACTCGGTGAAATAGTCATCACATCATCTCCGTCATCATCATCATCATAACCATCCTCATCACCAATCATATATATAATATACATTCCCGGCCCTCTAGTGAGGGACTCGGTGACATATGCAAGAAACTCCGCACGAACATTACCCGGCCCGGGACTCGGTGATGAATGATAAATGACTCTATGCACGAGCAGAATATTATGAGCAACCATATGCAATTAAAATCATTTATTATAACTCAATATAACAACCAACTTGAACCAGCAAGGAGTATTACAAAGATTAATGTTTTATCAAGATTATGAACCTTTAAATACGATATGGAAACGTAAAATCTCAATGACTCTAAGAAGCACTATCATAAATATCAGAAATCACCATAGCCTTAGATATAGACAATATATAAAGGAATAGTTGTGGAAGTAAGAATATACGTCACCTAGACGTTCTAGAAGTAGGTATCAAATCTGTCCGTTATTGCTCATTTTTAAAGGTCATGCCAAACAAAGAAGGAGGAAGATAGCGTTACATACCGAATAGTCGACCTGCACGTCCAATACTTACTGCTCAAGGTAATAATCTATAAAAAGCAACAACCGTGCCGCAATTAGATAAATGTCGCGCTTTACTACTTATTTAAGCTAACTAATAATCTAACGAAAATCCGGCAGCACTTCCCCTATTTTCTTACTTCATCCCAATCCAACAACAACCCAAATTATCCACAGCAATACCAACAACACATATAACCCACAAATCATATTAAACAGCCTCCCTCAAAACAGTTCCGTTTTGGCAGCCATAGTAACGAAACAACGACACATCGAGTGATAACTCATTTTATAATTCGCAACACATCTACCTTATCGTATTCATCCTTTGGAGTATATACCCATAAGCATATTAACATATACATAACACCAAAATAGAATTTCCAACAGTTTCCTTAATCAAAATAGCCCAAACACTAACATAACACCACTAGCAATCCGATCATGGTTTCTGCTCATGCTTAGCACATCCAATAACTAAAACAAATTCCTAAGATACTGTTCACGTCCCCTTCTTAACATTAATGTCTAATTAACAAAGGTATTCTAAGGAATTAACACCACCAAGCAGGAGATTACTAACCAATTTCTTTGTAGCTGTGTGTCAAGAGTTTAATGGCTGGTTTTCTCCATTTCCATGGCTGCCCAAGTCATGTGGTGAAAGAGATGATATGCTTGCAAAGCATTTCACTACACCATTTAACAATATGAAGTGGAGGCAGCCCCCCACTACAAATGCTCCACTAATTCTATCCCCAAATCAGATTTTCTTTTTAATATTTAGCAATATGAAGTGGAGGCAGCCCCCCACTACACATTCTCCACTAAGGCTATCTCCCAAATCAGATTTTCTTTTTATTAAGCAATATGAAGTGGAGGCAGCCCCCCACTACACATGCTCCACTAAGGCTATCTCCCAAATCAGATTTCTTACTTTGCCTTATGTGGTGGGCCCACTCGATAAATTAAATCCAAATCAGCCCCTAATTAATCCCACACTAATTAATATCACATATGGAATTAACATCCTTGCATAATATTTCTTTAAAAACACTTGGAACTTAAAATAAAATCTCATTTCCCGAACTTACATATACTAGTTCATGACGCGCACGACGTAAAAAAATACGAGGCGTAACATCCTTCCCCCCTTAGGAACATTCGTCCTCGAATGTTAAGTTAGCGTCTTACAAAAAAAAAATATTCAGCGAGTTCTCTCTAACAGTTATACCTATCAACTTGCATTCCGTAACTTACAGATGCATCACAGAGTCATAACTTACTACATAATCTCGTTTATCAATCAATATAGTCAAGCTAGGAATTGAATTACCTGCAGGTACGGGGAACAAGTAAGGATACTTATTCTTCATTTCGTCTTCCGCTTCCCAAGTCATCTCCTCCCTATTATTATTTTGCCACAAAACTTTGACGAAAGCCACATCCTTTGTACGTAACCTTCTAACCTGGCGATCAAGTATAGCTACGGGTTTCTCCTCGTATGACAACTCCTCTGTTACCTGAACATCATCTACAGGGAATACTCTAGAAGGATCACCAATACATTTACGTAGCATCGATACATGGAAGACTGGATGTACCGCCTCCAAATCAGATGGTAGATCCAACTCATATGCAACCTTGCCTATCTTACGAACAATCGGATAAGGCCCAATGTATCTCGGACTGAGCTTCCCCTTCCTGCCGAATCTCATCACACCCTTCATGGGTGATACCTTCAGGAATACCCAATCACCAATCTGAAACTCCAAATCTCTACGCCGATTATCTGCATATGACTTCTGTCGACTCTGGGCTACTAATAATCTTTCTTGAATAAGCTTCACCTTGTCAACAGCTTGCTGAATCATATCCGGACCTATCAACTTAGTCTCGCCAACATCAAACCAACCAATAGGTGACCTGCACTTCCTCCCATATAAGGCCTCGTACGGTGCCATCTGGATACTAGAATGGTAGCTATTATTATAGGAAAACTCAATGAGCGGCAAGTGATCATCCCAGCTACCTTTGAAATCAATAATACAGGCCCGCAACATATCTTCTAATGTCTGAATAGTACGCTCAGCCTGCCCATCAGTCTGAGGGTGAAATGCTGTGCTAAGGTTCACCTGTGTCCCCAATCCTCCCTTCTGAAATGATCTCCAAAAGTTGGCAGTAAATTGAGCTCCTCTGTCTGATATAATGGACGTGGGAATCCCATGAAGTCTCACTATTTCCCTGATATATAACCTCGCATAATCTTCAGCCGAATAGTAGTTCTGACTGGAAGAAAATGGGCCGATTTCGTCAGCCTATCTACAATAACCCATATAGAGTCATACTTTCGTTGGGTGCGAGGTAAGCCTGTAATGAAGTCCATATTAATCATCTCCCATTTCCAAGTCGGGATCTCTATCTCTTGTAATAATCCCCAGGCTTTTGATGTTCGATCTTGACTTGTTGACAATTCGAGCACTGAGCAACAAACTCTGCTATGTCCTTTTTCATGCCATCCCACCAGTATAAGCATCTGAGGTCATGATACATTTTTGTTGACCCTGGGTGAATAGAATAACGGGCAGAGTGTGCCTCTCCCATAACCTCCTGTCCGTCGTAACCCCGCAATATCTGGTACACACAATCTGCCTTCATATCGTAACACTCCATCAGGTGTAATCTTAAATGGGGGTCTTTTCCTTTTTAAGAGCTGCATCTCTATACTGTGCCAGAATGGGGTCCTCGTATTGGTGTCTCTTTACCTCACTATGATTGAGGACTCAGCAACCTCTCTGATAGAAACTCCACTATCTTCTGAATTAGCCAGACGGACTCCAAGGCTTGATAGCCGCTGAATCTCCCGAACCATCTCCCTCCTTTCTGGTTGTACATCTGTCAAGCTACCATGGACTTACGGCTAAGAGCATCTGCTACAACATTCGCTTTCCCTGGATGATATAAAATATCAATATCATAATCCTTTAGCAACTCTAACCACCGCCTCTGTCGTAAATTCAGCTCCTTCTGTTTAAAGATATATTGGAGACTCTTATGATCTGTATAGATGTCCACATGGACACCATATAAATAATGCCTCCATATCTTCAAGGCATGAACCATGACCGCTAACTCCAGATCATGAGTAATAGTTATTTTCATTTCATGCTTCCTAAGCTGTCGGGAGGCATAGGCTATAACTTTGCCATGCTGCATCAATACACATCCTAGCCAACACGGAAGCATCACAATAAATAACATAGCCGTCTGGTCCCTCCGGAAGAGTTAGGACTGGAGCTTGTAGTCAATTTGTCTTTCAATAGCTGGAAGCTTCGCTCACATGCATCAGTCCACTGGAACTTGGCTGCCTTTTGAGTTAGCCTTGTCAAAGGCGCTGAAATTGAGGCAAACTTTTCTACAAACCTCCTGTAATATCCTGCTAACCCCAGAAAGCTGCGTACCTCAGTAGGTGTCGTAGGTCTGGGCCAAGTCTTTACCGCCTCAATCTTCTGCGTGTCTACTCGAATACCATCAGCTCCAATAATATGTCCCAAGAATGCCACCAAAGTCAACCAGAACTCGCACTTAGAAAACTTAGCATACAACTTCTGGTGCTGAAGCACCCCAAGTACCGTCCTTAAATGGTCTGCATGCTCCTCTTCTGAACGTGAATAGACCAGAATATCGTCTATAAATACAATAACAAACATATCAAGGAATGGTTTAAACACTCGATTCATTAAATCCATAAACACCGCTGGAGCATTAGTCAGCCCAAAAGACAGCACTCTAAACTCAAAATGCCCATATCGGGTCCGGAATGCCGTCTTTGGAATATCCGCCTCCCTTACCCGCACCTGATGATAACCTGACCGCAAGTCTATCTTTGAAAAATACTTAGCACCCTGCAACTGGTCAAATAGATCATCAATCCTTGGGAGGGGATACCTGTTCTTTACTGTTACTTTGTTCAGCTGCCTATAATCAATACACATCCGCAGTGACCCATCCTTCTTCCTCACAAACAGTACCGGTGCTCCCCAAGGTGACGTACTAGGCCTGATGAAGCCCTTTTCTAACAAATCTTTCAATTGCTCTTTCAATTCTTTCAACTCAGCAGGTGCCATTCTATAAGGAGGTATAGATATAGGCTGGGTATGTGGCAGTACATCTATAGTAAACTCTATCTCCCGTTCTGGAGGAAGGCCTGGAAGTTCCTCTGGAATACATCGGGAAATTCATTAACTACTGGGACTGATTGAAGAGTCGGTGCCTCTGCCTTTATGTCATGCACCCGAACCAGATGATAAATATAGCCTTTTCTAACCATCTTCCTGGCCTTAAGGTATGAAATGAACTTACCTTTCGGTGATACTGTACTCCCCTTCCACTCTATAATCGGTTCCCCTGGAAATTGAAATCGAACTATCTTTCCTCTACAATCAACATTAGCATAACAAGCAGCCAACCAATCCATGCCCATAATAATGTCAAACTCAATCATATTTAACTCTATTAGATCTGCTACGGTACGACGACTATATACAACCACTGAACAATTCTTATATACTCGCGTAGCTATGACAGAATCTCCTACAGGTGTAGCTACCTCAAATGGTTCTATCAACTCAGACTCTATTCCAATCCTACTAGCAACGAAGGGAGATATAAATGATAAGGTGGAACCTGGGGCCTCGGGGGTTGGTGGTGGTGTCCCCCGAAATGGAGTTGTTGCTGCTCTAATCTCCTCTAGCGGTGGCGGTGTAGCAGAGCTCTCCGACTGAAGCACAATACCAGGCATAGACTGGGCACGGGCCCTAGTAACTCTCCGGGTCTGACTAGTACTTTCTGCTACCGATTTGCCCTTCTGGGCGGCTGTCGCTTTCTTTGGAGGCATAATTGAAAACATAGGGATTCGTTAGAGAGGGATTATCCTGTTAATATAGCTCTATCGCACGATCTAGAATAAGAAGAAAGGATGACATCCTAAATGTCCTGTAGCTTCCTGTTTATAGATGTGGTGCACAACACACCGATAAACAAGACTCTACTAGACACGGTCTGTAGACACTTCCAAGGAAGAACCGCTCTGATACTACTTTGTCACGACCCAACCCGATGGGCCGTGACTAAGTGCCCATATTGGACACTCACATACCAACCTATAAAGTATGACCAACTGAAACTAAGACAGTATGGAATTTAATCAAATCAAGCCAAACCCAACGCCATATATATATAAAGTGGATCTATCTCATAAAGAGTCATAACCATTCAACCGTAACAACATACGCGAGCCGACAAGGCTGCCACTATTCAAAGCATAATAGCATACGCAGCTGATAAGGCTGCCACTACACAATACACAAAGATGTACACAACCGACAAGGCTGCACTTGTACAAACGGACATCCCAAACAAACCATGTCCAGACCATTATCCAAAACATAAATATACAACCCACACGATGTCTACAGACCTCTAAGAGTATAGTAGTGAAACTTGACGGGACAGGGCCCCGCCATACCCATAGACAAGCAAAAGACTACATAAGAAGTTATGTACCAAAACGACTGGGCTCCGGAACAGTGGAGTTCTCCCAAACAGCAGAGTAGATATCCTAGGCGGAGGATCACTGAAATGAGCGTCTACACCTGCGGGCATGAAACGCAGCCCCCCGAGAAAAGGGGGTCAGTACGGACAATGTACTGAGTATGTAAAGCATAAGGTAAAGATGACAGGATACCAACATGATAAGTCGAAACAAGATATCTCTACATGTACTTTTTAAATGAAAATCATGCATATCTTTAACATATAAGATGCCCAGCTTCCCTAGTAAGGGACTTGGCAAAATAATCATCATATATATACATCATACGTACCCGGCCCTCTAGTGAGGGACTCGGTGAAATAGTCATCACATCATCTCCGTCATCATCATCATCATAACCATCCTCATCACCAATCATATATATAATATACATTCCCGGCCCTCTAGTGAGGGACTCGGTGACATATGCAAGAACTCCGCACGAACATTACCCGGCCCGGGACTCGGTGAAATGATAAATGACTCTATGCACGAGCAGAATATTATGAGCAACCATATGCAATTAAAATCATTTCTTATAACTCAATATAACAACCAACTTGAACCAGCAAGGAGTATTACCAAAGATTAATGTTTTATCAAGATTATGAACCTTTAAATACGATATGGAAACGTAAAATCTCAATGACTCTAAGAAGCACTATCATAAATATCAGAAATCACCATAGCCTTAGATATAGACAATATATAAAGGAATAGTTGTGGAAGTAAGAATATACGTCACCTAGACGTTCTAGAAGTAGGTATCAAATCTGTCCGTTATTTGCTCATTTTTAAAGGTTATGCCAAACAAAGAAGGAAAGGATAGCGTTACATACCGAATAGTCGAGCTGCACGTCCAATACTTACTGCTCAAGGTAATAATCTATAACAAGCAACAACCGTGCCGCAATTAGATAAATGTCGCGCTTTACTACTTATTTAAGCTAACTAATAATCTAACGAAAATCCGGCAGCACTTCCCCTATTTTCTTTACTTCATCCCAATCCAACAACAACCCAAATTATCCACAGCAATACCAACAACACATATAACCCAACAAATCATATTAAACAGCCTCCCTCAAAACAGTTCCGTTTTGGCAGCCATAGTAACGAAACAACGACACATCGAGTGATAACTCATTTTATAATTCGCAACACATCTACCTTATCGTATTCATCCTTTGGAGTATATACCCATAAGCATATTAACATATACATAACACCAAAATAGAATTTCCAACAGTTTCCTTTAATCAAAATAGCCCAAACACTAACATGACACCACTAGCAATCCGATCATGGTTTCTGCTCATGCTTAGCACATCCAATAACTAAAACAAATTCCTAAGATACTGTTCACGTCCCCTTCTTAACATTAATGTCTAATTAACAAAGGTATTCTAAGGAATTAACACACCAAGCAAGGAGATTACTAACCAATTTCTTTGTAGCTGCTGTCCAAGAGTTTAATGGCTGGTTTTCTCCATTTCCATGGCTGCCCAAGTCATGTGGTGAAAGAGATGATATGCTTGCAAAGCATTTCACTACACCATTTAACAATATGAAGTGGAGGCAGCCCCCCACTACAAATGCTCCACTAATTCTATCCCCAAATCAGATTTTCTTTTTAATATTTAGCAATATGAAGTGGAGGCAGCCCCCCACTACACATTCTCCACTAAGGCTATCTCCCAAATCAGATTTTCTTTTTAATATTTAGCAATATGAAGTGGAGGCAGCCCCCCACTACACATGCTCCACTAAGGCTATCTCCCAAATCAGATTTCTTACTTTGCCTTATGTGGTGGGGCCCACTCGATAAATTAAATCCAAATCAGCCCCTAATTAATCCCACACTAATTAATATCACATATGGAATTAACATCCTTGCATAATATTTCTTTAAACACTTGGAACTTAAAATAAAATCTCATTTCCCGAACTTACATATACTAGTTCATGACGCGCACGACGTAAAAAAATACGAGGCGTAACAGGAAACTAGGCATGTTACAAAATTGGGTGATAATCATCACCATACTTTCATAATACATATATCTTGACTTCAAGGCCATGATAACATCACATTTATAATGACAACGAAGTAAACACCTCCACCATAAGTGGACCATACCACAAAATGCCATGTAAGGCCAATTAAACTAGCAATTTTATTGAGAATTAGAAAAAAGTAAGCAATCTTACTAATTCACCAAGGCCTTGATCATCATTGATAAATACCCATATTTCGTCAAAAATCCATATCAAGGTCAGTAGCTTAAAGTTCACTATCATAATCAAAATCATGCATCAATCAAACCAAGATCATGATCATATGATGTAAACTACATCATAAATCTATAGAATGTGAAGGAATGTAGGTCATACTTACCAAACTACCAAACCTTCATAAACATGGATAATTTATCAAAAATTAACCATAAATATGAATATAAAAAAGTATCTTTAATATATTTAACATGCTATGATCATAATTCAGTAATCACATAATGAGATCACAATGCCCATGATATAGGTTAATTTGGTAAATGGAAGGTACATGGATTAATCATGAAATTAAATTGAAATTTAATTTAAAATCAGTACATACACATCAATTCATAATAAGCATGATTTTGAAATCAATTTGAGAAAGAACCCATGGCTAGAATGGAAGATTGGAGGTTTGATCAAGAAATCTCATTGAAATGCATTGAACGAACTCTTTAGATGAGAGGTTACCTAAAAATGAAGTATCACCATACATTTATTAGATGAAGTAAATCCCACAGAATTTTAGTAGAAAACCTTGAAAAACCTTAAACTCCAACTTCCATGTCTTCCTTCTTCTTCAATGGGTTAGAGAGAAGAACTTGGGGTTTTTATTTGGGGTTTTGAAAAAATGGGGTTTTTTGACTTGTAAAAAGACCTTATATTATTTTTGTTTGATGTCTAAACAATTTAAAATAAAAATCAATTAATAAATTATAGAATGAATTTATTTGGAGATCAAATCTTAGCAAGCCCGCACAGGGACCACGGTATCCTTCACGGTCCGTGAAGGTGATTAACGACCCTTATGGCGGTCCATGGTCCTTGGGGAAGTGTATCCATTGTCTTTCCAAGTCAAAAAGTTGATAATAAAGTTCCACTACCAACTTCACGGACTGTGGTCCACTCCAGTGGCCGTGTACTCGTCCTTGAACTCTACGGCAGTAACCTACCAACTTGGGTCAACTTTTCTCCACAAGTTGGGTCCTCTTCATGGACCCTTTTGTTTGTATTTGGAATGTTTTTATCGGATGTTCCCATCACAAATGCACTCATACACATGTAAAGGATCTTCCTTACAAGTTTAAGCACAAAAAACACACGCAACACATAAAAACATATTAGGCACACTCAAGTACGTCCAAGGGCTAACTTTTGAATGACTTGGACGTTCTTTGGCGTTTGACTTCCAAATAACTTAGAATCTATCATACATGATTTAAAACAACTAATTGATATATTAACAAGCTTATATGGCACATGTGTTGCTGTAGACACCTTAATTCATTTTAGGGGTCTTACATATTGTTTATGGTTTCTTTTGACTATTATGTTTACATTATGATGTATTATGATTCAATTATGCTAGTTTTTAATGATTTAACATGTTTTTTTTTGGAATATATCATGATTTTGACACAATTCACTAAATCTATGTTATTAATTAGTGATGAATTGATGTGTAGTGATTTAATTGACCCCATATTTGTGTTAATTACTATTGTGTGATAATATTACACTAATTATTGGGTTGAATTGGATGGTTGATAGTAAAATATTTGATAATGGCTTGTGAAGGATATTAGGGTAAGTTTTGTCATCTCAATTCTTTACTTAAATTATGATTACTTGTGTTTAGTAATGACTTTATATTGCAGTATACTTTATTATAAGATTCGTTAGGGTTGGTTCGATCTTGAATTAAAATGTCTTAATATATGGCTTGTGAGTTAGTGTCTAGGATGTAATTATATAAGGATGGTGATGAATTACCTATGTGCCTTATCATAATATGATTATGTTAGTGTTGTAACCTCACATGTTTTAACTGCATTGAAAGGACATAGTCATGAAATTCCTATTGAGCTATGACTATGAGTATATAAGGGGTAGACCCCTATGACCTAAACTAAGCTATGATTATTAATGAAAGAAATTTCAAAAGGGACTCCAGCTTGACACTGATTGAACTAGAAGTGAGAAGTGTCCATTGCCACATAGGAAAGGTAGGATCATTACTGTACTCATGATATTGGACCCTATAATGCATACAACATAAAGAGGGTCCCAACAACATCTCATAGTTCTTGAACTGTGTTGCCCCCATACGATTACTAGCCAGTTGATCAACATAGATTCTATATTCATGTTTTGTGTACTACCTTACCAAGTAGTCAAACTTCTTTTGGAAAAGGGTTCGATGATACCGGATTCAACTTTTGGTCATGTGGTCTATGTCGGTTAAGGAATGATGTTTCCAAAGGTAAACTGAAGTAATAAATTTAACTCTAACTTGGATGACCTAATGGGTTTTACTTAGTCTAGGTAAGGGTGTGGGACTCTACCTATACATTTCACTAGTATTCCTTGAGGGAAGTCATAGAAGGACGTTCTTATGTTCTTATATGCTTATAAATTTAAACGATACGTACATGTTAATCTTATATGTTAATGACACTATGGGAGATTGGCTTCACTTATGAACATGTGGTGGTCTCTATTTCTAAAGTTTGATGATGTTTACTCTAAATGATATAATATCTTAATTTGGCATTGCTTACAATTCTTGTTGTGTTTACTTGGTTGAGTAAGGTTATGTTCCTTACTTAGTCATTGCACTAGTGGACTTATTGGGGTGGATGAGTGATGGTCTTGCTTAGGTTATGGCGTTATGAAATCATATGCATGATTTTTGATATTATAATTGTATGATAGAGTTGTCTTGATTATGTGCTCAATTATGTTGATATGCATGTTTACTTGACTATACTTTATATGTATTATGTGCATATGATCCAATACTTAGTACAAGTGATGTGCTAACCGTATTTATCACTTGTTCCCCAACATTTTTGGTTACGGTCGTTGAAGGGTTCATGAACACTTCTGAATTAAGGCTTGAAATCATTCTTCAAGTGCGGGTAAGTCCTCAAGTCTGAGGATGACGACTTGTTGTTACTCTATCTATGATTCTTATAGTCTTAAGATTATCATTTGATGCTACTAGTTTCAAGATATTGTTGTAAGCCCTGAGTAGCATTTTTACATTGTGTAAGGGTTTGTGGCCATACGGTTTGATTCCATTTAAATGGTTTAATATGAGATATTCCTTTTCAATACTATATTGTGTATGTTTTCTATACGTGGCCTAACTAAAAAGTAGAAGACTATGTAATCTTCTTATACGAGGAGTCTATTTATACTCACTATGAATATGTTATGTGTAACCGAGAGTTCTAACTAAACCTCATGAAGTAGATGTAGCTAAAAAGTTTAAAAGTTTCCACACGTTTAACCTATGAATGTAATGATGAAAGCTAAGAGGCTAGTCTTAGTCCTCTGCTAGGATGATGACGTCGATTGCGTGTAGGCGGTACTTCACAGATGTGACCAACTTCATACTAAAGCATGAAGTAGAATATCCCTATAAACGATGTCTCATTAAACCAAGTGTACGTAGATTCTTATTTATAATTTTGAAGCGTACCACACTTATGAATGAGAGACTATGTGATTCTTAGAAATTCTAATCTTATTGTATTCCTATGTAGATTCTTATTATGTGCTTTCACCTAAACCTTGTATCGTGTTTATTTGTATAAATGATCGAAGATAATCTGCTAGAACGACCAAACAAGAAATGGCTAATTTGAGATCTCATTGCAACCAAGTCCCTCCAAAAGACAACCAAGTGCCTCAACTTGAAGAAATTGCTAAAGTGATCAAGATCTAATTGTTCCTCCACCAATAACCGATGGAGAGATAAGGGAAGATTTTGCCAAGAAATGACCTCTAAATATATCCTTGATGAGCTGTAATAGATTCAATATGATATGGGGGTGACTTCAATTGAAAAGCCGAATTGGCTACTTATTAACTCAAAGATGTGGCTCAAATTTGGTACATGCAATGGAGGGATAATATGGCACTAAGGGTCTGTCCGTTGACTCGGGAGATCTTCAAGAGGGATTTCCTTGATAAGGTTTTTCCTTGTATGATTGATTTGATGTCATTTGGAAGCCAAACATCAAAGACGTTCAAAAGTTGGCCCTTGAGATATGCATAGGTGAATTGAGTGTGCCTAGCATGTTTGGATTTGTTGCGAGTGTTGCTTGATTCTCAAATTGATATATAAGGTCCTCCACATGTTAATATCTGTATTTATGTTAGAACCGTCCGGGTACGACTCCCCAAGAGCCCCACAAAAATCCTCCCAGTAGGTTCACCTACTCCCCATCGATGGGGAGGTTTCATTCAATACATAGTGTGGATAAGGTTCAAGCTAGTGGACAAGCCTCAAACACAAAAGACGAACATTAGTACAATCCGTCGTTGGACTTACTAAGCGTTGATGGTTGTCTCTCGTTTGAACCTGCATTATACAGACTACACAATGTTTCATTAAGTGATGAATACGAAATTCACCCCATGCCCTAAACTGATCATAAAAGATTTATTTCGCAGTTTTTGAGTATATTTAGTTTACTATTAAGATAAAATCCCATTTCCCATATTCATTTTTTTAAATGAGACTTTTTCGTCTCCATAAGAAACCATTCTAGAAACCTCCATTGGAGATGAAGCTCAAGAACATCTTGGATATTAGATTCCCATGGATTTATCATGAAGATTTCGTAGTTATCTCCCACTATAAGGTATGGTGATCCTTCATCTTTTGATAATCTTCCATCCAAAGAATGTTTTTCAATCAAAGTTCATGATCAAATTTCCTAGTTTTCAATCTAGCGATGGGTTCTTTCTTTTGAAAGCTTTCTCATGATGAATTTATGATAATGTATTGATTTTAATGTGAATTTCAATCCTATTACATGATGATCTCATGTTCCATCTAAAATGACAATTTAGCCAATTTGTGGACATTGTGATCTTCATTTTATATTCAGTGAATTATGATACTACCATGATGAATTTTCTATAGATACTGTTTTGTATTAAAATTGATGGTGAATTATTGATGAGTGATCAATGATGAACAAGGAATGGAAGTCTATATCTTCTATAGTTTGGGGAAGTAGTGTACATGATATGGCCTTAATTCTATGATTTTGGAATCATCATCTTGTATATGATTACTGTACTTTAGCTAATCCCTGTGATGTTATGTAATGGTGAATTATGTAAAATTGATCTATGTTATCATTAGATACTACCCTATAATTATCTTATTGATGGATTATGAGTATTGATCATTGATGATCAAAGCAAGAGATATTTGGTAATGTTTCTCTATTCCATTACTTTTTTTATGGAATTGGTAGATGATTTGCCTTGTAAGGCATCGTGTGGTCTGGTCCACTTATGGTGGCGGTGTTAACTTTATAGTCATTATATATGTGACATAATCATTTCCCTGAAGGCAATTGTATTATGAAGGCGTGCAGGTGATGATCACCAAATGTGAAGCATGTCTAGTGTTCTATTCTAGTTGTGATCTAGGTTGTGTTGTTAATGTAAAAGTTTGTGAATTAAAATATGTTAGGCTTATGTTTAGGTGCCGCCATTGATGAAGTATTGATGATCAATGAACCCCTAACTATGTGCCCCTATGTTAATAGGTTAATTAGTAATGTTAGAAGTCTTAAGTGTAATGTGAAGTTAACTTGTCTCATATGGTAAATTTGTATGTGTTGTCTATGCGTGTATGTGCATTGTGGTCCTAAGAGGGTGGCTGCCTCAATGTGTTGTTGATAGTCATTAGGTGATCATATTGACCAATGTACACACAGTCACACTTCATATATGCTTAAAAAGTAGTATAGGGTCATGGTCTCTAATGAAAGGAAATTCTCATATGCACTTGTGTCTACTCCTACGCATGTAATGTATATTTATATGAAATATGTTATGTATTTCCTAACTAGGATGACTGGATAGGTGTGCTAGTATGAAGAAGGGTATGAAACCTTTTCTATGCATTGCACATGTGTGTCTAGATAGGATAGTTCCTAGTTTGGTTGCTTATTACATGATTATTAAAGCATGACTAATCGATAAATATGTCTTATGTTATATTACGAAGTATGAATGTGTATGATGTATAAATGTGTTTATATGAAAGGTTTTCTCATATAGTTACACCTATATTCTTATGCATGAATGAAGTACAATTATGAATATTTGTGGTCTAAGGTTTTTGCGTGACATGTTTTCTCACATATATGCATACACACACATGAAAACATATCTATGTTGCTTGTATGATGATGGAGTCAATAGGTCTCATTAAAGGTTTTCTCAAGGGTACCCTCAACAAGATGGTGATTTTCATATGTTATGTCCATGTGATAGGATTTCTCACATAATTAGGTTGATTAACTGTAATCTAAGAACTATTAGCTAAGATTATGAGAATTCAATCTCCTAAGGCCTAATTTTATAATGTAATTTTAATACAAGCTTTTAATAAAGGGAACTTTGCTTAGTACCAAGTAAACATAGATGAGGGAAGCCCCTTCCGAATGTGGGAAGGCTTGTTCACCAGAGTCCTTATGAGATCAATAATTACAATGCCATATTCGGCATAAAGTGGGTTTCCATATATTTTTCCAAGTTCCATAAAATATGCTTGCCCCATTCAATGTAGCATGTGATATCACCTAATATGCTAGGATGTGTTAATGTTCTACCTTTACTATGTAGAGAACCTTCTCTTGGTGCAAGGCTCTACAACACAAAACTCCATGTTTAGAACCCATAATATAAGTGTCAGTTAAGGCTATAGGTTTCCTAAAGTAAAATGGACAATGGATGTAATGTAAGTATCATAACTAGGATAACCTAAGGGAAGTTATTTTGTATAGGTGAGGTTATGGGAGTTCACCTATGCATTGCACATGTATCTCTTGAGGGAATTTCTAAAGTATATGATTATGTTTATGTTCTTATGCATGACATCGTAGTATTATCTACTTATTGTGATAAAATGGATAGTATGAGACTATATGATGTGGTCTTATCCAACATGCATAATGTTGGCCTTAATGAATATATGATTAAGGTGTTGGTTGACATGAATGAAGTTGACGATGGTTTTATTTTTGGTGTATGAAGTGAATGTTCAGGCTAGTAGTGACTTTAGGTTTACTTAGTATGTGTGCAGTTATGGCACTCAACATGACATTGCACAAGTAAGTGTAGAATGAGATTATGAGTTTGTTGTATGATGACTTTGTGAAGTGTATTCCAAGTAACAATAGAAGGACAATATAAGAAATCTGCAACCTTACTACTCAACTAATCATCCTCCACATTGGGTAAGCCCATTCCAGAGCAGCTTAACCAAACCTCAAGATGATTTTAGATTATAAACCTCCCTCGTCATCACTTCAAAGTGATTACTAACCTATATACTTCTCACACGAGAAGATTCAACATCCTTGAGGGTTATCACCCCTAATCTCTCATCAAGGAGTCCACCAACTCAATCATCAAGAAATAATACCACATACCTCATCATTCCTCTAAGTTCAACACCTAAAGTAAATCAACAACATTGAAGTTAGGTCATACTACCCAAAAACATAAGATCTCAACTACAGCATGAATATCAAGGGTTATGAGAAGCTTAGGAGAATAATAGAGGAGAATTAACCATAAGGCATTTTTCTTTTATTTCAATACAAGAGTAAGGTAACTTCTTGGTCATTTCAACTCACATCATCACCATACGAAGTAAGCACACTACCTTCACCTCCAGTTAAAATCCTATACAAAGGACTCCGATCCATAAAATGTAACTATGAGTAATCATACCTATAAATCAATACATGAACTATTTGCACATATACTAAGGGCAACATTCTTGTATACTCATTTACCATACTTTTTAAAGGAATTCAAACCTAAACCAAAGTAACACCCTAAAACGAACTAAGGTGAACTAGATATTTGTGAATATTTATTGAATTAATGTTGTGTTAAAATGAGAAATAATGATTCTTTTAGGCAGTGTGTTAAGTTTGGTGACATTTGGAGGTCAAACATCAAAGAACGTCCATGACTTTTGAAAGACATGCCTTACATTGTACTTGTGTGTCTCCATGTGTTTTAGTGAGTTTTACATGTTTGTTTTGCTTTTAATTGGTGTGGTATGTTCCTAAGAACTAGAAGACTATGTTAAGGGTTTAACGTCTGGGTACAAACCCACCTAGGACAGAGGAGGGGCCCAATAGAAGGTCTCAAGACAAGGACCCAAAAAAGCCTGACACAATCCATCAACGGAACCAGTCAACAGCCAGTTGACCAATCAAAGGCTCGTCGACTTGGTCCGTCAATTGGACCTACAGTACATCATGTTTTGAGGGTTTCAGACTCAATCAACGAACCACCACCATAGGGGCATCGATGGGTAAACGGTCCGTTGGTTGGAGTCGTTGGTGATGTTGCCAAAAAGCAGTCAGAATTATGTTTTGGCTTGGGGTGTTTGGGAAATTCTCCCTCCTCTTTTAGAAACCTTAGAAAATACTTTTATGGTATTTTAGGCATATAAAGGTGTTTCAAACACTAAGACCAAATTTTAGACTTCATTTCCACTCGCAAACCTTCATAGAAGCTAGAAGTCAAGAAAGAGCTAAGAAGGCTGTTGGTGATCAATTATTTATCAAGCATCACTGGGGTTTGTTCTATTTGAGGTATGGTATTCATCCTTTAACTCTCTTCCATTAAAGGAGGCACTTCTAAGGAATTTCAAAAGAGGTTTTCCAACCAGAACTTCTTTTATCTTTTACTCTAAGTATTAGTCTTGCATGAAAATGTTTTAAAGGATTCAAATATGAGCTTTCCAATATTAGTTTGTTATTTTTATGTTAAAACTTAACTCTGAAACATGTTAAAGGTTTTTATCAATTTTCGTTTTAAGGAATGGGTTGAATTAGCATGATTTTGTAATCTTTGAGATTTAGTTTCCTTGTGTTGGTATTGTTATTTAGCTACTGCCATAAGGTCTATATTATGATGAAATTTTGAGTAAAATGTTACAGGTTATGGAAGCTTGGAATAACGGTAAGTTGGTTATGTTGTTTAGCTTCATTTATGAAAAACTCTTGAGTGGCATTGTCCACCATTGGTGATGGTGTTTACTTGAACTATATGAATGTGTAGTTAATTGTGTATTGTGAATGAGTCCATGAAGGCATATTATGTGAGCAAAGATGGAAATGAAGTTATTGTTTTTAATGTGTTTTATGAAGCTTGTTCTGAAAAGTATGATAAGGATTATGTGTAAATGACTTATATGATTATGTAAAGAATGTTAATGTGTCTGTTGTGATCAATGAAGGTCTAAGCATGGACAGAATCTAATGTAAATGAAATGATATTTATATGAAAGGCGTACTAATATGTACACGCACAGTCACACTTTTAATGAATGAATGGATGAAGTTAAAGAATGAGAATAAGAAGGGATTTTGTGGATGAACACTCTTGATGAGTTCCTATAAAGTGTAAGTAGCAATTGCACTACCTACCAAGATCTTTTGAAGATTGGTTTTAGGATGAATTCCTTTTGTGAGTTGAGATGTGGTGTTCACTAGTTATCCATAACCTATAATAGATAATGTTTAGAATTTGTGGGGAGTTACACTTAGCACCGAGAGGATATGATGAAGGGGTGGTTACACCTCATGAGTTGAGAACTTCTATTACAATGTGCCTCTTACGATGAGTACTCCTCGTTAGTAGAGAATGAGTTACTTAGTAGCGTTCTCCTTATCCCTTAACTATGCGCCCTCATCGGTGTAGCTATTGGTAAAGCCATGTAAAAACTAAAAGAAAGACTTCACTCTAGGCATGTGGGGGACCCTTCTCTAATAAGGGAAGTATCAGGATTCCATGTCTAGATATCATGGTCTATGTCAGTTAAGCTAGACGCCACAAAAGTAATAAAATTACTAAGCCTTCGAAAAGAGTGTACTACATAGGATAGGTGGTGGAATGGGACGCTATCTATCCATTGCACTAGATAGGAATTCCGAAAGGGAAGTCTTGGTGAGTCTTATATGAATTGAATGAGATATGTCTTCCAAAAGAATGTACTACTTACTGTAGGTGGTGGAATGGGACGACATCTACTCATTGCAATAAGTAGGCATTCCGAAAGGAAAGTCTAGGTGTGCCTTATGTTGTTTTACTCCTATATTAGTGAAGGTTTTATTTAATTGGCATAAAAATGTTTTTATACTAAAATGTCCCTTTTTGCATGTTTTTCAACATACCATACTAAGTACATTATTTGTACCAACCACATTCTTTTCTATACTCTATAAGTATAGGTTTTGAAGCAATGAGATGTCTAGAAGGCAAAGCTTGGGAATCTACGCTCTCAAGACATTGTATGTCCACATATATTTAAGGACATATTTTAGGTTTGCTAGTTTTTGTTACTAAGACCTATTATATATATCTTTAAACGTAAACGGTTGAGTTGAGATGAATTGCTTATGACGATGAGAATTTCTTAGTATTTATGAAGGAAATAATTTCAAGACATCGTGTGTTTATGTATTGCTTATGAAGATGAGAATTTCTTAGTATTTATGAAGGAAATAATTTCATATTAAATGTCATGAAAAGATTAAATTCCACACTACATTTCATGCCTTATGTAATGACAATAGTTAAAGGGATTGTACAAGACCCCAAAGGGTCAAATCGGCCTTGTTTTGATCCGAGGGTTCTCCCTAACTTCTAGGGGGTACTCTTTGGTCGTTACAAACTTGGTATCAGAGAATATGTTTATGATAAATCCTTTAGGGTCTAAAGTCTCACATGCCACGTCTAGGAGAGTCCTGTACATTGGTGTGAGTTGCGGGACATCAATGGATGAGAGGCTATAGGACGATACAGTTTCACTTTTTTCATGACTCTTGTATCATGCCATTGAACTTATTTCCATAAGATCTCTCTCTTCTCCTCCTTCATCTAGTAATTTTCTATGTGTGATTTCTTGGAAAGGGAGATGTTACTATGCTTGAGGGAGATAAAGGTGAGTTTTGATGTTATTATGGTTTATGGCTAGAAGAGTAAATGTGAAGATTTGTTTTCAGGATTGTAATGTGATGCCATTTATGGCTTTGTGTTACTTATGAGGTTGGAATTGTTATGATGTGAAATTGTATGGTGATGTAGTTCTAAGCATGGTAAGGGTTCAAATGGTTGAATGAAGTCCTTTTTTGGAAAATGAGATATATTCTGATTACATTCAATGATATAACAAAAATTGAAGTGTAAGTTGAAAATTGTTGTATGGATTTGGTGATGTTGTGAGAAGGAAGGGGTTCTAATCCATGAATTGAGGGCAGCACTCTTGTGTGGATAATGTTTCATAGTTGTTCTTGTAATTGGGTTGAAGTTCTTTTGTAGTTTTACTCAAAGGAGGAATTATGATATTATAATTACCTAGTAAAGGAGTTGTGGAGTTATGCTAGAAAATTGGTGTAATTTATATGGTAAGATTGTTGGTTTCCAAATGAATCTACCTTAACTGGCGGAAAGAGAAAAAGGGAGTTTTTTCTATGAGATTAAGTTATGTGGCGCCTAAGAGTTCAATGAGGTTATGTTTAAGAGAGTTTGTCGGGTGTTACGCTTGACTAGTAGAGTTGATGTTTAGTCTTGATGATCGTGTGTTAAGAGTAGTATGAGTTCCTACCTTGTGAGAAGCATAGTGGGACTTTGAAGTACGAGGCCTTGAAGATGGATTTACCCTAAGTGGAGGAGAATGAATTTAGTAAAAAGGTAGTATGTATCATCATCTTTTCTTATATACTTAGTAAAGCTTGAGACCAAAATCCATGTTTCTTTATTAATGGTTAAAAGTTTTTCATATTACCATGAGTTACATTTCTCTCTATGTTATGAGTGTCTTTGACGGTATAAGATTTTCTATGCTGTTGATGATATTATGATTACATTGGGAAAGTTGGTAGTCAACGTATATTCTCCTTTTATGGTGTAGCTAATGGTATTGCTTGATTAATTTAAATATGTGTTATACTGTTATAATGTGAGTAAGTATAATGTTATCTCTGATGTTTACATGCTAACATGTTAAAATTGTTTGAAAGAGGAATTAATAGATTTTTAGAACGTTTCACTATTAAGATTTTTGCATTCATTGTAAAAAAGATCAAAATTTGCAAAATCACATTTTTTATGAACAAAGGTTTCATTGTGTTTACAAACAATGGCTCTGAGCATGTTTAGTGCTGGAGAAGGTATTTCCTCCATAAATGTAGAATAGGGGTGAATTTTGAAACGTAAAAGTTGTTTCAAGGGGCTTGATTTGGAAAGTTTAAAAATATGAAATTGTGCTCCTTGTTAGTTGGTCCCTTGACTATTAATGTTTGATCATGATTTAATGTGTTATGTTCTTCTAATTGAGTCTTTGATGGTCTTAAACGTTTCAGTGTCATTCGAGGACAAATGTTATTCCATATGGGGGAGAATGTAGCATCCTAAAATGAAGTAAGGTTAACTAGAGATTCATTAATTTATCTTGAGTAAATTTGGTTTTCAAATGAGTTATAATTATGTCCTGAGGAAGTGTGTGAATTTTGGTGATGTTTGGAGGTAAAACGTCTAAGAACGTCCATGGAGTTATCAGGATATGCCTTAGATTGTGCTTGTATGTTTTCATGTGTTTTAGTGAGTTTAATGTGTTTTTTGTGTTTAAATTTGTGTGTGATGTTCCTAATACCTATACTACTATGTTAATAAGTTTCCCACGAAGGGACTTAGAGAAGGTCCAAAGACTTGCACCCAAAACTGCCTATGCAGTGCCCATCAACAGAACCAGTCAATGATCAGTTAACCAATTGACGGCTCGTAGACTTTGTCTGTTAATTGGAATTTAAGTCCTGCAAGTTTTGAAGGTTGCAAACTCAACCAACGAACCACCACCGACAGGGCGTCCGTGGACAAACGGTCCGTTGGTTGGAGTCGTTAGTGCTGCTGCCAAAAAGCTGTCAAAATTCTGTTTTGGCTGGGGGTGTTTGGTAAATTCACCTCAAGTCTTTTAGGAACCTTAGAAGATATTTTTGGCGTCTTTTAGGTATATTAAGGTTTTTCAAACCCTTACACCAAATTTTAGACTTCATTTCCTATTACCCAAAACCCTTCCCTCAAGAAAACTCTTTCTCTAACGTCCATAAAAGCTAGAAGTCAAGAAAGGGATAGGAGGGCTTTTGGTGGTCGATTATTCATCAAATATCAGTTGGGATTCTTCTATTTTTGGTATTGTAGTCATCCTTCAACTCTCTTCAATTCCAGGATCCACTTTTAAGGAATTTTGAAATATGTTTTCCAACCCTAACTTCTTCTATCTTTGACTCTAAGTATGGGTCTTGCATGAAAACATTTTAAAATATTCAAATTTGATGTTTCTAATGTTAGTTGGTTTATTTAATGCTACAACATAAATGAAAATATGTTAAAGCTTTTTATGAATTTTTGGCTTGGAGAATGTTTTGAATGAACATGATTTTGTAATCTTTGAGATATGGTTTCCTTGTGTTGATATTGTTGTTAACATACTACCCTACGGGATATATTATGATGTAATGTTGAGTAAAATGATATAGGTTGGAATTTTTGCTCCAAATCGACTTATATTCCTTTCCATGTGGTGTTTGTTTCCATTTTTGATAGTTTTTTAGGTTATATCTACTCTCTCAAGACTTGGTATGCCCTCATATATGAAGACATAATCTATATTTGTTAGGATTTGTTATTAAGACTTATATCCATTTCATTCAAATGTTTAGGGCCGTGTACATAAGATATTATGTGATGTCTTTAAGTTTGGCTTGTGACGATGAGACTTTTTAGTATTTATGAAATGATTCCATTTTATATTAAATGTCGTGAGAAGTTATAACTCCACACTACTTTTAATGTCTTATATAATGCACGATAGTTAAAGTTCTTGTACAAGACCCCAAAGGTACGCCTTTTTCCAATCCAAGGGTTCTCTCGATTTTGTAGGGGTTACTCTCGGGTCGCTTCAACAATATCGTGAGATTACTATCATGCAAAACAATATAGCAACATATCATCAAAGAAGGAAACTCATTATTACTATTACAACCTTTTTAACAAGTTATAAACATATTTAACCATAAATCATAACATAACATGTCCTTTCTCATAATTATCATGTATACTGATAATTGGCATCACATCATCAAAGCATGCATAAATTAACCTTCACACACACTCATCATACCATAAAAAAAAAAGGATGAACATCAAAACACACCTTTTAACCCTTAAGCAAGAGATAACATATCTTCAAAGCAATAACATCTAAAAGACCACCAAATAAGAACGTAAGAGATAGATCATATAGAGTTAAGTTTTATGGAATGACATGAGAATGATGATGAAGGGAAATTACATTGTCTTTAGACTCGCTCTCATGGAAGTGTCGCAACTCACCACCTATGGAAAAGATTCTACTAGACAAGGCAACACGAGACATTGGATCCTAAATTAAATTTTAAACTTCATGCTCTGATACCACGTTTGTCGCTACTGGGGAGCACCCAGTAAAAGTAACATGGCGTACTTGACCTCTCGAAGGTCTTATACAATCCCATAGTTATCATTCACCTCAATGTAATAGGAAAACTAGTGGAAAATTTAACACTTTCATAGCATATCATATGCAAGAACATCACTTGACATAGGACATACTTGGATCTTAAGGACTCCTTCTTGTGCTTGGAAAACACATATCAAGCTACTCACCATAGAGACATCCTTTAAGCATCCATAACCTACAATTTGTATAAAAATGTACAGGAGAATTGAGTAAGTAAAAGAATGCACTAAGTATGAAAACAATTCAAAAACATGCATTTAGAGAGCGCATTTTACTTGAAACCATGCATCTTAAAACTTCATAACACCTTGATACAATGAGCATCATACAATTAAAATACTTCATATAGGAATATTCAATGGTAATACATCATATAAAACAACATATTGAATTTAAGTCATATCAGTCCCCACTTAACAGTAAGCACATTTTAAATTACAGTAAGTTCATTTTACAGTAAGCTTTCTTACTTTTAACTTCTTATCTTCCCAAATGACCCGCTAGTGATACTTGGTGCAATGCATCACTTGAAGGTAAGAAGGCACTCATACATGGAACCTTCATAACCTAACCCATACCTTCACAGAAGTATAACACATCGCAAGACATATTCAAGTCAAGACTTCAAACATAATCATAGTAAGGAAATAGTGACGTCAACATACATGGACTTATCTCCACAAAGACATACAAGAACTCTACTTACAATTCAATTCTTTGCCTACTTGTGGAATGTACATGTGAAGTCCCATAACCTCACACATACTATGTAAACCTACAAAGACACTACAAGCCTTAACACACTTCATACATCAAAAACACAAGCGTAGAAAACCTTCTTCTTGTCAAACAAGACCTTCATCATACAATCATTAAGATCAACATTATGCATATAAAGTTAAGACCACATGACATAGACTCATTCCATGCATATCATCACAATAAGTACACAACACTACAATGACATTAATAAGGAACATAAACATATACATATACAGTAGAACACCATCCTAGACCTCTTTTTTCAAGAGCTATTTGTGTAATGCATAGGTTAAATCCCATATCCCACCTACACTAAGCAACTTCCATTAGGTTATCCTAGTTAGGGTCCTTACATTACTTCAATTTTCCATTTTACATTAGGAAAACTAAAGTCTCAACCCACACACACTAAGACCATGGGTGTAAAAATGGACTTTGGTGTAGAGCCTTACACCAAGGGAAGGTTCTCTACTTAGCCAAAGTAGAACATTTACGTCATGCTAGCATATTAGGTAAATATGAGTTGCTAGATCCTATGGGACAAGCATAGTTTATGGAACTTGGAGGAATATATGGAAACCCTCTTTATGCATATTGAGGCATTTTAATTATCCACCTCGTGAGAACAATGGTGAACAAGCCTCAACATTGGGAATTGGAAACCCTCATATAAGTTCACTCTGTGCTAACCTAAGTTACCTTTATGAAAAGCCATTAATATTTAATACTTTGTAAAAAAAAAGTCTTAGGAGATTTAACCCACCATGTTATTAGATCATAGGTCATAGATGAGAGTTAATCAGCCTAATTAATCTGAGAAGTTCATTCACATGAACATCGCATATTTAAAGCACAATTTAGTTTAGGGTACTGTTTGGAACGCATTCCAACAGCCCCTCTATTGACTAGATAACCATATATGTATAATGGACATACTTTTAGGTTTGTGTTTATATATATATATATATAATATATATATATATGTGTGTGTGTGTGTGTGTGTGTGTGTGTGTGAGCAAACCTTCCACACAAATACCCTTAGGCCACACATGTTCATACATCACTTCATTAATGCATAAGTGTATAAGTGTAACTATATGTGTAGTCTGTTCACATGAAAACGTTTACACACTATACATATTCATAATTTATCATATCACATAACACACGGTCATATCTTAATCATGCATTCATATTCATAACCATAGATAACCACCTACACACTATCCTAACAAGGCACACTTGTGCAATGCATAGACAAGCTCCCACACTTTCCCATACTAGTACACCAATTATGTCATCCTAGTTAAGGGGTGCATTCATATTTCATGGACATATACTTTACATGCATAGTAGTAGACATTAGTGCATATGAGTGTATCCTTTCATTAGACACCATAAACCTATACTACTTGTAAGCATGCATAATGTGTGAGTGTCTGTACATTGGTCAACAAGATCACATGATTTCCAAAAACATCATATTGATGAAGCCTCCTTCTTAAGACCATAATTCACATTCAATTTGGCATAGGAGACAAGAGCATTTCACATAGCATCAAAGATTCCTAACATTAGCTAATCAAACATTCATATCGGGGTACATAGGTAAGGGTTCATTTACCATTACAACTTATAAATTGCCGAACCTAAACCAAACTCTAACATAGTTA
This sequence comes from Solanum peruvianum, assembly GCA_027705065.1. Taxonomy (NCBI): domain Eukaryota; kingdom Viridiplantae; phylum Streptophyta; class Magnoliopsida; order Solanales; family Solanaceae; genus Solanum; species Solanum peruvianum. The sequence goes on along the minus strand of JAKWJD010001758.1, from coordinate 11,657,484 downwards.
TTCACATGCACATAACCTTTACAACACAACCTAGATCATAACTAGAATTGAAACTAGGCATGTTACAAAATTGGGTGATCATCATCACTATACCTTCATAATACATATATCTTGACTTCATGTCAATGATAACATCACATATATAATGACAACGAAGTAAACACCTCCACCATAAGTGGACCATACCACACAATGTCATGGAAGGCCAATTAATCTAGCAATTTTATTGAGAATTAGAAAAAGTAAGCAATCTTACTAATTCACCAAGGCCTTTATAATTATTGATCAATACCCTTATTTCATAAAAAATCCTTATCCAGGTCAATAGCAAAAATTGCACTAACATCATCAAAAGCATGCATCAATCAAACCAATATCATGATCATATGATGTAAATTGCATCATAAATCTACAGAATGTAAAGGAATGTAGGTCATACTTACAAAACCTTCATACACATGGATAATTAATCAACAATTAACCATAAATATGAATATAAAAAGGTAGTTATAATCTATTTAACATGCTATGATCATAATTCAATAATCACATAGTCGAGATCACAATGTCCATGATATAGGTTAATTTGAGAATTGGAAGGAACATGGATTAATAATGAAATTAAATTGAAATTTAATTTAAAATAAGTACATAAACATCAATTCATAATAAGCATGCTTTTGAAATCAATTTCAGAAAGAACCCATGGCTAGATTGGAAGATTGGAGGTTTGATAATGAAATCTCATTGAAATGCTTTGAAGGAACTCTTTAGATGAGAAGTTATCTAAAAATAAGTATCACCATAGATTTATTCGATGAAGTAAATCCCACAAAATTGTAGGAGAAAACCTTGAAAAACCTTAAACTCCACGGGCACCTTCATTGTCCGTGAAGGTGGTTCACGACCCTTATGGTTGTCCATTGTCCTTGGGGAAGTGAATACATTGTATTTCCAAGTCTATGAGTTGATAAGAAAGTTCCACTACAAACTTCACTGAATGTGATCCACTCCACTGGCCGTGAACTCGTCCCTGAACACTAGGGACGTAACCTGCCAACTTGGGTCAACTTTTGTCCACAAGTTAGGTCCTCCTCAAGGACCCTTTTGTTTGTCTTTGGAGAGTTTTTATCGTACCTTCCCATCAAAAATTCACTCATACAAATTTCAAGGATCTTTCATACAATTTTAATCATAAAAAACACACGCAACACATCAAAACATACTAGGCACACTCAAGTGCGTCCAAGGGCTAACTTTTGAATGTCTTGGACGTTCTTTGGCGTTTGACTTCCAAATAACTGCAAATCAATAATACACGCTTTAAAACCACTAATTGACATATTAACAATCTTATAAGGCACGTGTGATGCTCTAGACACCTTAATTCATTTTGGGGGTCTTACATATTGTTTATGGTTTCTTTTTACTATTATGTTTAGATTATGATGTATTATGATTCAATTATGATAGTTCTTGATGAGTTATACTATTTTTGGGGAATATATCATGATGTTCACACAATTCACTAACCCTATGTTATGAACTAGTGATGAATTGACGTGTAGTGATTTCAATGGACCCCATATTTGTGTTAATTACTATTGTGTGTTAATATTGCACTTATTATTGAGTTGAATTGGATGGTTGATAGTAAAATATTGGATAATGGCTTGTGAAGGAGATTGGGGTAAGTTTTGTCATCTCATGATTACTTATGTTTAGTGATGACGCTATATTGAAGTATACTTTATGATATGATTGGTTAGGGTTGGTTCGATCTTGAATTATAATGTCTTAATTTATGGTTTGTGAGTTGTTGGCTAGGGTTTAATGATATAAGGATGGTGATGAATTACCTATGTGCCTTATCATAATATTATTACGTAAGTGTGCTAACCTCACATATTTGAAGTGCAGTGAAAGGACATAATCATGAAATTCCTATTGAGTTATGACTGTGACTTTATAAGGGGTACACCCTTATGACCTAAACTAAGTTATGATTTTTAATGAAAGAAATTTCTAAAGGGACCCTACCTTAGCACTGATTGAACTAGAAGTGAGGAGTGCCCATTCCCACATAGGGAAGGTAGGATCATTATTTTACTAATGCTAATGGACAATATAATGCATTCAACATAAAGAGGGTCCCAACAACATCTCGTTGTTCTTGAACTATGTTGCCCCCATAGGAATACTAGCTAGTTCATCAGCATAGATGATATGTTTATGTTTTGTGTACTACCTTAGCAAGTAGTCCAACTTCTTTTGGTAAAGGGTTCGATGACACCGAATTCCACTTTTTGTCATGTGGTATATGTCGGTTAAGGAAAGATGATCCCAAAGGTAAACTGAAGTAATAAATTTAACCCTAACTAGGATGAACTAAGGGGTTTGACTTAGTCTAGGTAGGGGTGTGGGACTCTACTTATACATTGCACTAGTTAGCTTTGAGGGAGGTCTTAGAAGGACGTTCTTATGTGCTTATATGCTTTTAAATTTAAACAATGTGTACATGTTTATTTTATTTGTTAATGAAACTATCTGAGATTGCTTTCACTTATGAACATGTGGTTGGTCGCTATGGCTAAAGTTTGATGATCTTTACTCTAAATAACACTATGCGTGCTTGTTGATATTATATATTTATGATAGAGTGTTCTTTATTATGTGCTCAATTATGTTGATATGCATGTTTACTTGACTAGACTTTCTATGTTGTATGTGCATATGATCCAATACTTAGTACAAGTGATGTGCTAACCATATTTCTCCCCGGTTCCCCAACATTTTAGGTTTCGGTAGTTGAAGGGTTCATGAGCACATTTGAAGTAATGCTTGAAATAATTCTCCAAGTGTGTGTATGTCCTCAATTCCGAGGATGATGACTTTTTATTACGCTATCTATGATTCTTAGTTATAGTCTAAAGACGATCATTTCATTCTACGTGTTTCAAGATATTGTTGTAAGCCCTAAGTAGCATTTATACATTATTACACCATTTTAGGCCTACAACCACACTTATTCATGACTACACTTGTAAAGTGTTGCCTAAAGTAGTTTTGGGAACGCTTTTAAAGCATAGCAAAAAATTTTAACTTTTAGCTACAATAATTTTGGCCAAAATTCAAAAGTGTACTCTTTAATAATATAAGATACACTTTATTAGTGTTGTTAAAATATGATATATTTGGAAACACCTATTTACATATATGACCACACTTCTAAAATGTCCTATTTTTATAATTGAAAAAACAACACTTTATAAGTGTTGCCTTAAAATTTTTCACTAAAATATTATATTCCCTCCAATATTTTTAACACTCCCTCCCATTTTTATTGGCCAAAAAAATTAAACATTAACAAAACATTTGGACTTCACTTTCCTCTTTCAGACTTTCCTTTTCACGTTTCTCTCTTCAGCAGAAGAATTGGCTGAAGAACTAAAGGTTCCGATACAAGCTGAAGAACTAAAGGTTCGAAGTGAAGAGATGTGAAGATAGCTGAAGAAGTAGTTCTCTTTTCTGATACAAGCTAAAGATTCGATGAACTGAGCTAAAGAGTTGAACGATTCATTGAAGAGTAAGAATGATTTCTTTAAGAGTAAGAACGATTCTGTTTTCCAAAACTTATTTGATTTTAGCTGAAGTGTTTGATTTTTAGCTGAAGTGGTACTTCTAAAACAGTCTTTTTGTTAGCTGAAGTGTTTGATTTTTTGTTTTGTGTATAGAAGAAATGAATATTGTTGGGTTGTTGACATGATGATGAACCGAAGCTAATTAGTCTCTCCATCACACTTTTCACTCAAGTGTCTCACTGAAGAACAAGATTTCAAAGAGATGTTGTTGGATTTAGGTTTATCAGGTAAGAAATTTCATTTTGAAATTCTAAATTTTAACTTTGGGGTTTTTATATTCTTGTGTTTTTATGCATATTTTGGGAGTGTGACTTGTATTTTAGTTTCATCAGTTGATTTTTGGAGTGTAGCTCATAAACATTTAGATTTTCCTTTACTTTTCATGTTAATTTCTGCACATGCTTAAGATTTTCCTTGTTCTTATTCTGATTGCTGGTACTGTTGCTTGTCCATGTTTAAGATCTTTCTTACTATAATGTTTGTTTTAATCTGTGGTCACTGTTTTTTTTACGGTGCTCGCCTTAATCTTTGTTTGTTCATTTGTTAATCACAATGATTTTGTCTTGGCTTTGTTTGCTGGAACAATTTTTTTGTTTTTGCCTGTATGTCTTGAAGAGTGAAGAAGTCATTTTGTTGTTTCTCTAGTGCATTTTCAAGTATAGATAGTAACTTAGCTAATTCAGTCGTTTTGTCCATAAGCACAAAAGCGACCCTCTTACTAGTATGAGTTGGCTGCCTATTTACTTCAAATGTTCTTCTCTTTAAGACCGTGTTTAATCAACTTAAAGATGACATTCTCATCTTTTCTTTTGTGGTTTTCAATGTATCTGTCGTTAATGCCAATATTGAGATAATTTTAGTTTAAAGTTCATGTTTAGTTTTGTGAGATTTTTATCCTTGTTTGGACAGTGGTTGAGCATGCTATATTTGAATTTGCATCTTCATTTATTTGCTCTCGTAATTTTGTGAATCACTAATTTTGATACCTCGTGTCAAGTGAGAAGTAAGTTCCTTTCTGTTGGTATTTCCCAAATAATGATAACTCATTTAGGTGATTAAATTTCCTCTAGTTTTCATTTATTTTGTACAAGTTTCGTTAGTTGTAGTCCTTGTTTTATATTTTGAATCAACTGTATTGTTTGCTTCTTTTGTATATCAAAAAACCAAATAAAGAATGTCCCTAAAGAGTTTGCTCACTTGTTTCCACCTCCTCCAAAGGTATGACAATCATAGATATCTGTATTTTATATGTACTATTTATTAAGAATATATCTAAGAAACTAACTCCATCTTTATGTACTGTTTATGTTCGGTTTGGCCTATCATTGTTTTTAGTTTGCTGGGAATTTATTTATGTTTCGTAGTGTACTCTAAATAAACTGCAATTTGCTTTTGCAGTGCCTTTTTTGATGTTTAGATAATTCTTTTAAGTCAATATTAACTTTGTTGCAGTAAGATTCATTGCTTATGCTTCATGCTTATCTGTAGGTTTTAATGATGTAGAGCTTATTGAGTAAATTGGGTTTTGGTCAGCCGAACCAATCTATCTGGTAGGGTGTGCTGTATTGGTGACGTGGAACTAAATTGTGAGTGTGTGACCTATTGGAACGAAATAGGTCCCTATTGAGTGGAAGGAAGTTAAGGATTCATTTAGTTTATCCAACTAGATTGTTGTTGTTGATGTTGTATGCTATTTTGGTTTGCAACTATAGGCAGTGTCTCTTTTCACTACCCGATTTTGTGACATATCTGAGCCTAGTTGGTTGCTCAATTGAGAATAATTCGTCGAGAGTAGGTAGCATCTTGATTCGCAGTTTCTAGCAATAATTTGTATTGATGGTTCAATATTAACTTTCTATTGGCTTTTCTCTCTCTTCTCTCTTCTGGAATCTCTCGAATGTATTTTCCTCGATTTTTTCTAGTTGTTCTTTATTCAAATTATTCTTTATTTGGTTTGTTGATGTATTTCCTTTATTGATGTATCCAATTGTGAAGGTGGTTTTGTTGTTCTTGTTGGTTATTAGTTTGATCATGAAAAAAAGATCATAATAGTTATTATGAGTAGAAGTAGTAGAGTTAAGTGTCTTACCTGATTATTTCTTCCCAAAGTGTGTCGGTTCTGCTTGCAGTTCTCCTTATTTTAAAATTTCCATTGCTCATCTCATAGCTCATTTGCCTTCTCCATATCTGGTTGCTGATTTGTGGGTGTAGTTGTTGCTCCAGCTGGCAGTGATTGCTTGGTAGTGATAATAGTAGTCGCCAGATCAATAGGGATATCATTTTGAGCCTGATTTTTTTCTTAATCAAGAAGAAAATGATTGGATAATAGTGTAGGAAGATGTTTCAGCCTTTGGAGTAGACAATGATTCATCATTTTCTATGTTTTTGTAACTTTGGATACTTTAATCAATGTGTATCATCTTCCCCTTTTTCCACATTGAGATTTGAGATATAATGATGACTAACGAACTGAAAAAGTTTATATGCTTTAATATATTTCTGATTTTTTATTTCTAAGCATACTGTCTTCTTATTTTGAAAGAAACTTCCTTATTTTGTTTATCCTTATCAACTCAATTTATATGCTTTATTATATTTCTGTTTTTTATGTTCCAAGCATATCATATGTGATCTCGATTAATAGAAATACTTCACCGGAATCTTCAATCTACAATAATATATATTAAAAGACATGTTTTCTATAAAATTATTTTTAAACTAGTAACATTTTTATTTCAAATAGTTCTTAGGTAGTACTGAAAAATATTTGTATTACATTGCAGTTGCCTAGTAAAGTTGCAATGTAAGAGTGATGTCTCACTGTTCATTAGCCTTATGAAATAGCATGCTACAATTTTTATTTTTCCCCTAAAAGAAATAAAATCTCTTGTTGCATGTATAAAGATACTTTTTCTGTAGTTTTTTACTTTTGCATACGAGCACATCGATCAAATTTTTTCTAAACCATGAAATCTTCTCTGCTATTTCAGATTTTGCTGAGAGGAAACTAAAATTATGTAGAGTTTACCTGTTGCACAAAGAATACAGCCTCCAAGTGAGTACCACGCCTTTGTTGAATTGCGCTTAAAGTAATAGTACATATGAACTTGATTAAATGCTCTCCAAACACTAGAATCATACTTAATGAGGTTGTAGATGCCAATGCCACCCAGGGAACAGAACCATGTAAACAAAACAGGGCCTACGAAATGCCCCATTTTACTTGTCCCATACTTCTGTACACTGAATAGAATTACAATAAACGCCACTGATATCATCACAACTTGATCTGCAAAGACATTAGAGTATAAGAAATCTAACTGGTTAAAGGACTTCGAGTGCATCAAGATATCAAATAAGGTAGAAAGAGCAAATCATATCCATCCTATCATCTAAGTCATAGGGTAAGCCTAACACCTCAACATAAAAGGTATAAGCATTTCAACTTAGTGTTGTCAGTCGAAATTATCAGAGTTCACACAACTATGCTTTCTTTGAAATTTTGAGCAGCAGAATTATTAAAATGTACAAATTCTCAATGAGCAAAACGATACAGAATGTAATATAACCACAAATTTCTTTCATTACTGAGCTAGGAAATATCAATGAGGTTTATATCTCATGTGCAATAGCAAACTGCATTTAAGAACAATCACTGACCATTCCCTCAGTTGGTGCATGTCATCCGTCAATGTGGCGCACTAATATTCCTTGTGTCATTACAATTGTAATGGATGTTGTGAAGGAATGATTCTATAGAAACTATAAGCAACTATCTACCAGAATACAATATTCAATTTATAGAAAGCATGCTCAGCTGATAGAGAATTATGGGATCAAAAGACTAGCAGATCACATAAATTCCAAGTAGTGAACAATTCTTTAAAGGTTTGTGCACAATAAGCAAGATTACATTACCTTGCTTAACCCCAGAGACTCCAACTCTTAAACCACCAATAGCAGACATTACTGCATCAACATAGTTGAAAGAAACTTAAACATCAAAAAGGGAAAAATAACTAATTCATTCAAAACAAAAGGACCTCTGAGGACGAAAAGGCAGTGCATACCCCTGTTTCCCTCAAGAAAAATAACTTATTATTGATTAGTTCATTAAATTTTGTCTATTCTATTAATTCACTGTCTTTCTTAATTCTTTCTATCCTATTAATTTTACTTATTTTCCCTTAGAACCAGAATTAACATTCAAAAACATTTGTGGAGGATTCAAAGTTTGATTTGACATAACACAAGTGTCATGACTACGTAAGAAACTATTATCATCTCATGACACCTGATTTTTGTTACTTAATCATGAATTTAATGATTCTTATTGAAATATCAAATATTTATTTCTTCTTATAGGAATTCAAATATCCCATCCAAAGATTGGATGAATTTAGCAAGGTATAGCAAACCCTATATTGATGGTGTGGAATCATTCCTAGATTTTGCTTACTCTTATGGAAATCCTCACGGAGAGGAAATTCATTGTCCTTGTGCAAAATGTTGTAATATTCGTTGGACTCGAAGAAATGTAGTGTTTGATCATCTAATATGCTACGGATTTGTTAAAGGTTATACTAGATGGATCAATCATGGAAAATGGGATATCAAGTTGAATGTTGAAGATGATATGGATTGCTCGTGTGATGATATTGATGGATTGTTGAATGATTAATTTAGAGATGTTGCAAAGGCAAAAGGAGCTTATAATGGTCCAAATGAAGATGCCAAGAAATACTATAACTTAGTTGAAGAGGCAAGCCAAGAATTATATCCTGGTTATACAGGATTCTCTAAATTATCATTCACACTTCATTTATATTTGTTGAAGTGTATACATGGATGGAGCAATGAATCATTCACTTCTCTTTTAGAGTTATTAAAAGAGGTGATGCCCGAGTTGAACATTCCTGCCTCTTACAATAAAACCAAGTCTATGGTTAAGAATCTTGACCTTGATTATGAGAAAATTGATGCATGTCCAAATGATTGCATGTTGTTTAGTAATGATCATAAGGATGATGAATTTTGTCATACTTGCGGAGCTTCACGATATATGAAAAATGCTGAAGTTGATGGTGAGGTTTAGTCTTCTAAAAAATCACATCAAGTTTCAACAAAGACTTTGAGACACTTTCCATTAATTCCTAGACTCAAAAGGTTATTTATGTGCTCAAAGATGGTAGATTCTTTGAGGTAGCATCATGAGGAGCGTTCAAGATGGAAAGTTAAGGCATCCTGCTGATGGTCAAGCATGGATCAATTTTGATAGGTTGCATCCAGATTTTGCACTAGATTCTCGCAATGTGAGACTTGGATTAGCAAGCGATGGGTTCAATCCATTTCGAACCATGAGTATATCTCATAGCACATGGCCAGTTATGTTGATGACGTATAATCTGCCGCCTTGGATGTGCATGAAATCTGAATATTCTATACTTTCTTTACTTATACCTCGGCCACGATCACCTGGAAATGATATTGATGTTTACTTACAGCCATTGATAGATGAGTTAAAATTGTTGTGGAATTCTTGGGTTGAAACATATGATGCTTCAAGAAATCAAACTTTTCAAATGCGATCAGCTCTTATGTGGACAATCAGTGACTTTCCTGCATATGCTATGTTGTCTGGATGGATTACAAAAGGAAAGTTTGCTTGCCCTTGTTGTAACTATAACAATAATTCTCCCTATCTTAAGCATAGTAGGAAAATGTGTTATATGGATCATCGTGTTTTTCTACCCATGGATCATCCTTGGAGATTTAACAAAAGATCGTTCAATGGAAAAATTGAACTCAGGCCTCCTCCCCCTTTATTAAAGGAAACTGATGTGCTTCATAACTTAAAAGATTTTGAAAATGTGTTTGGAAAGAAGATAAGGAGATCAAATGATTGCCCATGGAAAAAAGGTCAATTTTTTTTGAATTACCTTATTGGAAGCACAACTTATTACGCCATAACCTTGATGTAATGCACATAGAGAAGAACATAGTTGATAGCATTCTTGTAACTCCTTTGGATATTCCTTGCAAAACAAAGGATCATGCAAAAGCCCGTATGATTTAAAAGAGATGGGAATTAGAAAGAATCTTTATCCAAAATATGCTGGAGATGATAAGAGAACAAAGTTTGCAAAATCTTGCTTCTCAATGATAAATGGAGAGAAATCAGTTTTTTGGAGTTTTAAAGACAGCCAAGCTACCTGATGGCAGTGCCTCTAATATATCTAGGTGTGTGCAACTGGATGAAAGGAAATTGTCTGGTTATAAGACCCATGATGCTCATTTCATGTTACATTACTTGCTTCCAATACCCATTAAAAGCATCCTTCCAGATCATGTGGCTATTGCTTTGATTTGTTTATGCTCCTTCTTCCAGCTTTTGTGTCAAAAATTTATCACATTGGAGGAATTAGATTGCTTAGAAGTAGAGATAAGGGAAACAATAAATCAGTTGGAACGAATTTTTCCTCCAACATTTTTTGATATAATGATTCATCTGCCTATACATTTAGCGAATGAAGTGAGATTCGGTGGTCCAGTTAAGAACGGATGCTACAAGTCTTGATCAGTTTCTAGCAGAACGACGTCTACAGAAAGAACATGATATTAATGATCTACCAAACTGCAAGAAGGTAAAGAGGAAGTCGGTCGTATAAGCTACTAGCCTTGAACAGTTTCCAAAAAATCAATCGATACACATAGGCGATGAAACAAAAACAGATAACCACACTGTAGCTGATGATCTTGTGGATCAAGAAGAAATCAACAGGGATGAGTGTGCTATAGACGAGGAAATTGGCATTGATTGTAGTACTGAAGGTATGTCTTAAGCGTGATAAAATTTATTACTTATATAAAAGACATTTCTTATTTACTTATTGTTACATAAATCAAGAAATATTGGAGGCGAAAAAAGTCCGAGGAAAAACAACATGTAAAGATATTCACGCAAGAAATTTGGAAGAAAGAAAGGAGTTGACATTTGATAAAATGCAAGCAGTGGGACCAACTGGTAAGATAGTGTCCAAATTCACCAACTTTATGGAACAATTTCAAGGAATCCTAGGTTCATCAACTTGATGTACACTAGTTGGCATGTGGTGCCAGAAGATACAAAAAGCGCATGTGGGAATATATCAATGTAAGAACAATTAATTTTTAAATTGCATATTTATTATTTGTTTTTACAGATTGAAGCTAACTATATTTTATTTTAAATAGTCCAAATTCATAATTCCAATAGAAGGAAAAGCGTGGGTGATGACTGGATTTCGTGATGCTTGGAAGCGATACAAGCAAAAAAATAAAGAGAGATTTTTTGATAATAATAGTACCATTGAGGACATGCTAGGAAAACGTCCTAGTGACATTACAGAAGATGAATTCCGTCAATTGATTGAGTATTGGAAAGACCCAACTGTTCAAGTAAGGCTAAAATAGTACATTTCTATTGTTCAACTTATTTTGGATTATATCGCTTCTATTTTTGTTTTATTTATTAATTCAAACATCTCTTTTTATATAATTATAGACCATGTGTGAGATGAATTCTCAAAACAGGAAAAAGCAAAAATGGAGGCATCAAACGTGACCTATTAGTTTTGCAAGAGTACGCGTGGCATTGGTAATACTTAGCATCTTTGGCCATATACATTTAATCCATTTGTATTCCTCCAATAGATTGATACATTTTTAAATATCTTTTTATATAATTTGTAGCGTGCAACCAAAGAAACAATGAGGAACCATCAAAGTCTGAAATGTTTATTGCAACTCGTACAAAAATGGGAAAGGAACTTCAAGCCGATACTCAAATTGCAATAGTAAGTTTTTTAAAGAGTATTAATGATGAATTTCATTCAGGTTTAAAAATTTTACATTGTTTGGAGGGTGATAATTTATTTTAATATGCTTTAAGGGATGTCAATTTAAGTTAACTTAATGAACCATAAACTCATTTAAGCTAGAGAGAAATTTGAAGTACTTGCATATAATATGAATGTCAGTTTTATTCAAAAGGCTGAACTTCAGAATCGCCGAAATTCTGGGGAAACTGCAGATGATGCTTTTACGGCAGTGTTTGGTAAGGAGCAGCCTGGTCGACTTAGTTGCTATGGTAGATCAGTGACCGCAAGTTCTTTGAAGAAAGATGAGGAATATAGCAAGCTAAAGCAAAAACATGTTATGAAATCACTTCTCTAAAAGAAGAAATGAATGAAATGAGAGAAGAAATAAGAGAAGAAAGGAGACAAGAAATGTGACATTTTTTTAGTCAATTGCTTCAAAACAACCCTTGATTGAATGTTCGAGGTATGCAAGGGGGTGTTGTATCTAACATTGCTTCACCTATTGATGCGGGTAGTACACAAGCTGTAAAAGGCCAATATCCTCTACAATCTTCCGGGTCAACTCATGATCCGATTCTTCAAAAGGTATTTAGTACTTTTTCAAATTAGTCCTCTCAGTTTCTCAGAAAGTCTTCTTGTTTATAATTGGCTTATTGATTAACTTCATGTTTGAATCATTCAAAGTAGTTTGAAATATGTTCTAGTCTTACAGGGATCCTCCAATGATGTGAAATTCGCGTCGAAGTAGAAAAAGAGGTCTTTCCAGGCTGTAGAGGTATGTGATTAGTTGATTGCTATCAAGTTATATCCCAGTGAATTAGGTTCCTCTCTGGATACTTGGAATAATTGAATTAACTTGTATATATGAAGATCTCAATTAAAATTTGGTTACTTTTTGCCTCGCTCTGATGAGTATGAATTAACTCTGAACTTGTTACATATTCTCGATATGGTTTTGAATATTATTAAATGGTGGCGAAACACTCTAAATACGACTGACTTTTCTTTCTTTAGTTATTGTTAGTGGCTTTGGTTTGAATTGAGCTAAGGTTTTGTTTCTCTTGACCACTATTCATCTAGCTTGTTTGGTATGGTTGAAGTGTATTTTTGCTATGTCAAATTTAGTTTCCTTGTTTGATCGTGTGGAACATATTAACTACACAAGGAAACTAATCTAATTTTCTTTAAATTTTTTTTGCTGCTGTAATCTACAATCTGGACTTGTCTCTCTTTAGTTGTTGTTAATGTGTTTGGTTTAAATTGAGTTAAGGTTTTGCTTCTTTTGTTTCAGTGGTTTTTTGGCATTTGTATAGAACATTACAGCATGCTATAGGTCTGTACTAGCTTGCAAACTGGTCTGTCTAAACCTCTGAAACAAACCTTGGCATGGTATGGAATCTGCAATCTCCAATCTGCAGATTTGTTGTTAATGTTTTCTGTAACTTACAATCTGGACTTGTCTCTCTTTAGTTGTTGTTAATGTATTTGGTTTAAATTGAGCTAAGGTTTTGCTTCTTTTGTTTCATTCTTTTTTTGGCATTTGTATAGAACATTACAACATGCTATAGGCTGTACTAGCTTGCAAACTGGTCTGTCTAAACCTCTGCAAACAAACTTTTGCATGGTATGGAATCTGCAATCTGCAGATTTGTTGTTAATGTTTTCTGTAACATACAATCTGGACATGGCTCTCTTTAGTTGTTGTTAATGTATTTGGTTTAAATTGAGCTAAGGTCTTGCTCCTTTTGTTTCACTGTTTTTTGGAATTTGTATAGAACATTACATCATGCTATAGGTCTGTACTAGCTTGCAAAATGGTCTGTCTAAACCTCTGCAAACAAACTTTGGCATGGTATGGAATCTGCAATCTGCAATCTGCAGATTTGTTGTTAATGTTTTCTGTAACTGCTGCTTCTATATTTAAATATTTCTGTCAGTAAAGTCTATTTTCTGTAACTGTTGGATTTCTTGCCTGTCTATATTGTTGCAATCTGAACTTCTTACCTCTTCTATATAACTGCCAATATCTTATTTGTGTAGGGAAATGGAGGTGATCAAATTATGATGAAGAGTTTTTGAACTATTGTAAAAGTTTAAATACATATTTGATTTATTGTGTACACATTTAGAATATTGATGTTTAAGTATGGGTATGTACACAACACATACTATCTTTTGAAGTACTTTATGGGAAATCTATAAATTTGAATTACTTATTAGCGCTAGAGATTATTTATTGCAATATAATATTGGAGTATTTTAATAAGAAATTGTGGCATAGGACTGTAAATTGTGTATGCACTTGAGCAAGGACAACACTTCAAAGTGTTGTCATACATTAGATAGAATAGGCAACACTTGATAAGTTTGGGCAATATGGTAGCAAAGGCCACGCTTAAAAGTGTAGGTTATAAGGCAACACTTATAAACGTAGCAGCAAAAGCGTGGCTTTTTTTCTTTTAGGCTACACTTGAAAGTGTAGTTGATAAGGCAACACTTTTTAGCGTAGCTACAAAGTGTGGCCTTTTTGAATTTGAGGCTACGCTTAAAAGTGTTGCCTATATGGCAAAACTTCTAAGCGTACGTACAAAGCGTGGCCTTTTTTCCTTTTGGATACAATTTTAAGCGTAGCTGATAAGGCTACGCTTGTAAAGTGTCGCCTAAACTCTAAGGTTTCGCTGGTTTCGGCCACACCTGGAAAAGTGTGGCTTAATGTCAAAAAGTGTGGCTTTTTACCAAAGGCCACACTTTTTCATAGTTTAGGCCACACTTCTCTAGGGTGGTTGGAGACATAAAATGTTATAGTGCATTGTGTAAGGTTTTGTGCCCATATTGTTTGATTCCATTTAAGTGTTTTAATATGAGATATCCCTTTTTAATACTACATTGTGTATGTTTTGTAGATGTAGCATAAAAGTAGAAGACTATGTAATCTTCTTATACGAGGATTCTATGTATACTCGCTATGAATATGTTATGTGTAACCGAGAGGTCTAAGTAAACCTCATGAAGTAGATGTAGCGAATAAGTTTTAAAGTTTCCACACATTTAACCTATGAATGTAATGATGAAAGCTAAGAGGCTAGTCTTAGTCCTTTGCTAGGAGGATGACGTCGATTGTGTGTAGGCGGTACTTCGCAGATGTGACAAACTTTGTACTAAAGCATGAAGTTGAATATCCCTATAAATGATGTCTAATTAAACCACGTGTACGTATATTCTTATTCATAACTCTGAAGCGTATCACACTTATGAATGAGAGACTATGTGATTCTTAGAAACTCTAATCTTATTATATTCCTACGTAGATTCTTATTATGTGCTTTCACCTAAATCTTGTATCGTATTTATTGGTATAAATGATCGAATATCAGCTGCTAGAACAACCAAGGAAGAAATGGCTAATTTGAGATCTCATTGTAACGAAGTCCCTCCAAAAGACAACCAAGTGCCTCAATTTGAAGATCAACTTCTTGTTGTTCCTCCATTAATGACTGATGGAGAGCTAAGGGAAGCTTTTCCCAAGCCATTACCTCTAAATATATCCTTTATGAGATCTAATATATTCTATATGATATGGGTCTGACCTCAATTGAAAAGGCTGAATTTGTTGCTTATCAACTCAACGATGTGGCCAAAACTTGGTACATGCAATGGAGGGATAATAGGGCACTAAGGGTATGTCCGATGATTCGGCAGATCTTTGAGAGGTCTTCCTTGATAATTTATATCCCTTTATGATTTATTTGATGTCATTTGGAAGCCAAACATCAATGAGTGTTCACCCCAAAACACCCATTTAGGACTTAACATTATGATTTATCTTAGAAAGCTCTTGAAAAATATAGTTGGGATGCTACTAAACACTTCATCTAAACATACGAAGAGTGTTCACCCCAAAACACCCATTTAGGACTTAACTTCACTTCATTATTTCATTCAAGTGTGAGTGTGTGTGTGTACATGTGAACGCACCTTGCACATAAGCTTCATTTTCATTTTCATTTAACTTTTATACATGATTAGACCTTCATACATCATATCACAAACTTTAGGTGCTTCACATAATCATATATGTTCTATAGACAAAATCCATAACATACTTCACATAAAAATCATCATAAAACAGTTAACAAGAATAACTTCATTCAAGCATACACTATAGTCAACTATACATAATAACTTCATAAGTCACATTTAAAAAGAATGAATTATTTATAATCCTACTTCACATAACAAGCCTTCATAGTCTCATTAAAAAAAACTAGAAACTTCACATTGATACATTTCAAGTAAACACCTCCACCAAGAGGTGGACCATACCACTCAAGAGCATTTTATAACTAAACTTGATCAACATGACCAAGTTACACTTTAATCAAAGCTTCAATCATATATTTAATTTTACTCAATAATTCATCATATTTTATCCAATAGGGAAGTATCTAAAAATCAATCACAACTTAAGGAAACAAAAGTTCAAACATTACAAAACAATGTTATTTAACCCATTTCTTAAGGCAACAATAGATGAAAATCTTTAACATTATTTCAATGAATTTTTAACCTTAAAAACATCAAATAACATTAGAAATATTATAATTAAGTCATTCAAAACATTTTCAGGCAAGAGCCATATTTAAATTTGAATATAGAAGAAACTAGAGTTGAAAATTCTTATTGATATCTTTCCAAAAGGGGATCCTTAAATGGAACAGAGGTCAAGGATGGATACCATACCTCACATTTAATAAATACCAATGATTTTTGATAAATAAATGACTACAAACAGACCTCCTAGTTCCTTGCTGATTTCTAGCTTCCATGGTGACTTGAGAGAGTCTTCTAAGGGAGAGGGGGTTTTGGTTTTAGGAAAAGGTGTCTAAAATTAAGTCTAAGGTTTTCAAATACTTTAATATACCTAAATAAAGCTAAAAATAACTTCCTAGGGTGGTAAAAGACTTGGAGCAAATTTACCAAACACCCCAAGCCAAAGAAGATTTTTCACAGCTTTTGGGACAGTCTCTACCAGCAGAACAACAAACACGTCATTTGTCAAAGGACAAACCGTTAGTGGGGTCTAGTTGGTTGAGACCTAGCTCCATTTGGAGCCTGTCAAACTTAACATTCGTATCCAATATACACCCTTTGTCAACGGGCCGTTCGTTGACAAATGGTCCTTCCCTTGGGTCGTCGCTTTTCACTATTTTGGCAGCTAACAGCCAAGAGGTGGGGTCCTCTTCTAGGGCTCTTGTGAGTCCTAGATGGAGTCGTACCCGAATGTTGAACCCCTAAACATCATCTTATATGTCATAGTAACATTCCACATCAGTTTAAATTAAAATGAACACATAAAACTCATTCAAACACATCAAGACACACAAGCGCTATCTAAGGCACATCTTTCGAATGTTATGGACGTTCTTAGATGTTTGACATCCAAACTTAACCAAACTTCACACAATGCCTAAGAAAACAATGGTAACTCATTTTAAGTTCAAATCAAATAAAGAAACATTCTCAAGGCTCTAGTTTACCTTAGTTCGTTTTAGGGCATTGCACTCCCCACCTAAGGTTACTCCAATATTCAACTAAGTCGGAGAAGACGATAATGTCTATAGACCCTCTTCAAGCTTACTTAAACAACCCTAAAAGCTACTCTACATATAGCACATTCTAGTCAACATGCATTAAAGTTATAACTATTCATTAAGTCAATTAGAAGAAATTTCATTCATTAAGGACTTCACAAAATTTTCTTAGAAAGAC
Source organism: Solanum peruvianum (assembly GCA_027705065.1). Classification (NCBI taxonomy): domain Eukaryota; kingdom Viridiplantae; phylum Streptophyta; class Magnoliopsida; order Solanales; family Solanaceae; genus Solanum; species Solanum peruvianum. Next base: position 11,640,215 of record JAKWJD010001758.1, on the reverse strand, counting down.
ATAAGGAACCTACACTCTAACACCATAAAAGCCTACTCGTGCCATGTCAGATATCTTCCCATTCCACAACCTAAACGTTGTAGAACTTATCAAATACTAGAATGTATCCCACATGATGAGAATAGGAAATAACCGACATTGACCATACAAGGTAGGGATGGAATCCGGAGTTGACCCTACTCCGATGGAGGGTATATACAATCCAAGGGTTGAATTAGAAAACATCCCATGTAAGAATATGGTTAAAGAATATCAGGGTTATTTATGCACTCAAGTCTCCTTCTAAAATAGAGATACATTGAAATATTTTCTCCTTCACAAGTAGAGTTATTCCATAACAAATTCACTCAATGCTAGTTTTGTTCTTATAGAGTAAGTTCTATTAAAAGTGTAATATGAAAAGGTACCATCTCTTAGTCATTACCTAGTCATAATGCACCTAACAAAGATTGGTCCACCAGGGCTGCCACTCAATGATATATGAGGATAGATCATTCTTAAACTACTTTCTACATAGAATGTTCCACATATTAGACATTCTTAGAAGGGCACCACCTTAGGTCTACTGATCCTAGACTTCCATTCAACATTCATCTTCATATCATGTATTCAATTGTGTTCAAGTATCATACAGTAATAGTAAAGTAAACCTATCAAGATACACTAGTAAGACAACTAGAGACTGATATCACTCTAGATACATTACATAGTCCTTCACATTGCTATTATTCAATCTAAACATTATAATATCACCATTCCTTAAAAAATTCTGAAAAGGCCATGTTCAATAAAATTCGTAAGAAGAGGCCACATCATCTCAAGGTTAACATAAGCACCACCACCATAAGTGGACCATACGAATAACAACAACATTCAAAACCTACATTACTTAAAATAAATATTATTAGTGCAGCGTTCCATCAATCCATTCTCACCACTTCAATTCATAGCTAAATGTCCAATACAATACCAAAAATCCCTTACCCATGGTCATGATAATAAATTCAATACAAAAATCTTAATGCTCAATGAATCTAAATCAATTCAATATATATTTATCTATGTTAGAGAACCTTTGCGTCAATCAAATACAATCTTACATCATTGTATAGCCCAAAATATAACTATACTAGAATTCATAAGCATTGAGACATGACCACTTAACTCATAAAATAGTTAAAACTAGGATTGCATAGTTTGCATGGGTTAATAGATTTTTTAAGTTATAATCATCAAATTAAAATCAATTCAATAACAATACATTGATTCAAAACGTTTTATGCAAGAACTCATTACTAGATTTCAAGGATGTGATCATATATGAAAAATCATTCGAATTAACTCCTTTAAGAAAGAGATTTCAAGGATGAAGAAACTATACTTTAATATAAAAGACTAACCACGCAATTGATGGATTAACACATGAGTAAAACAGTCTTCTTCCTAAGAGCTTCAAAGTTTCAACAATGGATGTTTTTGAGAGAACAATGGAGAGGTTTTGTTTTGAGTTGAGGGTCTAGCTTTTATTGGTGAAATTAGGGGTGTAAAAATGCTCTATAAAAACCAATAATTCCTCCCCAAATTACCGAAAAGACCCCTGAACTTGTTAGACATTTTAACCAACTCAAATATGAGTTAAAAATAATGCATCATAAACTTGGAGTTTACTGTGCGCCGCAGAGGCATTTTCAAATCTTATATTTTGAATTTCGAGACAGAATGTTTTCAGCCCCGCATAGCAGGGTAAGAATTTTGAGACAGAATGGTTTGTTTCAGCTCCGCATATGAGTTAAAAGTAATGCTACTCATAGATTATCAAAATAGACATAATGATAACAATAATCATAAAAGAACACTACTAGATCAATCCCCTAGGATACTACATGTGCAATGTGTAATAGAAGTCTCATACTCTCCCTCATACCATGTAGTAACCTTTAAGACAACCATAATAAGAGTTGACATAGATATCTTATGCATTTGCTTTTACATTAGGGAAAGTTGTACAATAACCAACATGAGACCATGTGAGCTACATGAAATCCGATGTTTCACTCCATATCAAAAAGAGAATGTTAACACTTGCCTAAGGTACAACCATTCGTATGTATCTATCTAGGTTTATTAACTAAGATAGAGTCTGATGCGGGCACATAGTTAAGGGTCAAGTAGATTGTTGCTAGAAACCTTGACTTACTAACATGGTGTTTTCCATCTCATGTGACAACATATAACTTGGGTATCCGGACTTACTAACCTGAGAGAAGTTATATGAGAGTGTCACATTTTGGGAGCACCCCCTAGACGTAACCGACTTCGTCGTCCTCATCAAGGACTAAGACTAGCCTCATAGCTTACTTCATTACATTCATAGGTTATAAATGCGGAAATTTTAAAACTTTTCTATATTTATATCATGGTTTACATCGAACTCTCGCATACAAACAATAAATTCAAATTGAGTATACATAGACCCTTTGTATAGGAAGATTACTTAGTCTTCTACTTTTACAGCACATAGATATATATAAGATATAACATAGTCTTAAAACCCAACGTCTCATCTCATTACAATCTAAATATGATTATATCAATTTAGGCATATACCATAAGTAAATGTAATAAAGCCACATATAGGCTATAAAATCTATAGTAATCAAATGAAAAGGAAAAAACATAGAAGTCATAAAACTAGAACAACTTCATAAACTTGGTAATGGCATTGCCCTTGGAAAGTGAGGACCTAGCCTACTTGTATGAGTGAGAATTCCTAGTCTTCCATCAATGTCGTCTCGAAAGCACTTCTACAATCAGAACACTAGATATCGCGGAAAAAGAAGAAATGGGGTTAGCACATCACATGTACTAAGAATGACACCATATAAACACATATCATAATAATCATGCAAAAAGGGGGCATTTCATTAAAGCATGCAATTTACTTTGAAATGCCTTATGCACATTAAAGAATACCATACCAATTAGTAAGACATATTCATTATTTCAAGATCATATACCTCACAATACCAACAATACTATGTCTAGTCCAGCCAACATGTATATCACACAATTGAGCACATAACCAAGGGAACTCTATCATGAAGTTCTAATAGCAACAAGCATGGATAAGATTTCATTACAACATAACCAAATCAAGACAATTACCCATGAACCTTGATTAAGTCCACTAGTGCAATGCCTAGGCAAATCCTCATAACCTTAACCAATCAAGTAAAACTAACAAGAACCATAACGAATGTGAAACTTGACATATCATATCATTAAGAGTGCCAAACACCATACTTTAGAAATATAGACCAAACATGTGTCCATAAATGAGTTTAACATCATAAGATACCATCAACATGTAAGAATATCATTTAAATCATTTACATATTATTTACATTTATAAGCATATAAATAAATAAGAACATCCTCCTAAGGGTTCCCTAAAGGTAAAAGTTCAAGGCATATGTAGATTCCCATACCCCTATCTAGGCTAAGTCAAAATTTACAAGTCACCCTAATTAGTGGTCACTCAATTTGTTTATTTTAAATTTGGGAACACTTGCCTTAACTGAGATAGACCACCTAAATCTAAGTGTGGAATCTTGTGTTATAAATCTTACACCGATGAAAGATGGTCTACCGGCCAAAGTAAAACCAAACATATACATAGCTTTCTAGGTTGATACACTAGCTAGTCTTCTGATGGGGAAACATAGTTAATGAACTAGGAGATTGGTATGAACTCTCTACATTCAAATTGTAAATTGGATCCTTATCTAATGAGAATCCTTAAGGTGTGTTTCCCTCTTAGGGGAGTCAAAACCTCATGTGGAACTATGGGGTGAATCTTCCTCCACGGAAAGTCCACACCTCCCGTCGTCAGGTTCTCTCGGTGCTAATCTAACATCTCTTTTGGAATGTTTTTAATGTCTTTATTAATTATAATATATTAATGTAGGTCATACGGTTTATCCCTTATACAATCATCATGGTCATAGCTCAACAGGAATTGCATGAGTATTGTCCTTACATTACAATCTCACATGTGAGGTTAGCACATTTACATAATAACATTATGATAAGTGACATAGTTATATCATCACCGTCCTTATATCATTTAATCTTAGACAACAACTCAAAAGTCATAATTCAAGATATTCCAATTTAATATCATACCGACCCTAAGAAATCATATCATAAGGTATACTTCAATACTACTTCATCACTAAACACAAGTAATCATAATTGAAGGAAAGGATTGCGAACACAAGACATACCCCAATCTCCTTCACAAGCAACATCAAGGTCTTACCATCAACCATTAAATTCAACCCAATAATGGCTGTAGTATCATCACACAATAGTAATTACCACAATGATGAGGTCAATTACATTAGCACTATCCCAATTAAATTCAATTCATTACGTAGGGTTAAGAGAATAGGTTTCATCATTAGTTCTTCATAAAATCAATCCAATCCCAACAATACATTACCATAGGCGTTCCATAAATGTTTAGAATAGATAAAAAAAAGTCTAACAATCAACACATTCTTCAATTCCCATCAATTTATAAGCAAGATCTAAGATTTGGGGAATTTGGGGAATGGGACATACTCTACATGAAATTGCATCAGTTGACATCTATTAACCAACAATATTAACTGAATTATTCAGAGGAAATTACCATTTGTCATCAATTTGAAGTTTAGAAGAAAACCTATATGAATAGCGAAAATCTTTGGAATTGGGTGATTTAGAAATCAACTTTGAAAGGATCTCTTGGGGAAAGGGATCCCATGAGTGACGAACCCATACCTTAATGAAGATTAATCCACTAAATTGAAGTGAAATCTTAGAGAAATTGATATTTTTCTTCAAGCTTTCTTCTTTCTTCAATGGAGGATAAATAGAGAGAGAAAATAGAGAGTGGTGAGAGCTTTTGGGTTATGATTTGAGTGGGTAAAATGTGTTGAAAACTGATCTAAAATCAATATATGGGCGCCCATGAAATATCCAAAAGACCTCTCACTTATGTTGGACCTTTTAATGATGTCAAACCTGGATTCCAATTTTTGGAATTTCGTGAGGAACAAGTCCCAGAAAGCGGAGCTCATCCCGAAAGATTCTAAATTAATTTTGCAGGTAGTGAAGTCCGCAACCTTTCTGGGACGTATACTTGATTTTTGACCAAAAATCCACACATGTACGTGACGCGAACTTATTCCCCCTGTGTGTAATTTTTGCTGTCTTAGGCAGTTTGCTTGGCCAAGATTGGGGTCCCTCTGTGGACCCCTAGGGCGACCCTTGATGGTTGGACCTTGATGTTTTTACTCTATATATATATATTTTTCCCTATCAAAAGTAATTTTACAAATATTATACCTCATACAACACATCCAAATCTTCCTGACACCTAAGGACACTAAACTAGTAAAATTTAGCTAGTTTTCGGACGTCATGGACGTTGCATGACCTCTTGATTCTACAACTTCTTGGATATCTTTTAAACATTAATTTAGGTCTTAGAAAGTATTATATACATTAGATACACTTTCAAGTCTCTATCTTAGCTCTTGACTTTTCGGAGTGCTACATTATGCCCCCCTCAGGAACATTCACCCACGAATGACACTAAAACATTAAAAAGAAACGATACAATATACACAAATCTACATGAGTAACAATTCAAGGTGTGATTTAAAAAATCATTAATCACATAATCATGGCATACAAACATGTAGCTCAAAATATTATTGTCACACGTTAAGAGCTCAAAATTACACCACGAGGAATTTCCTTCTCACAACAACATGAGCTCAACATATCATTTAAGAGTCAATTATGCCAAACTTCCTGCCTCAACATATCAACATGCTCAATATCATTTCATGAAGGCAAAAACATATAAAATATGACACATAAGTTTAATCAAGCAAAAGATCTCTTTTTTTTTTGAAAATTTTCATTTTGGGCATATCATTCAATATAAATTGCACATTCTTGGATGACATCACAAAAAATAAAAATAAAAATTAAAATTAAATCATTATTTTCATTATTAGTAAGAACAACGAACCTTTGTTTGGAAAGAGATGAGGATATCGAGACTTCATGTCTTCGTCACCCTCCCATGTTGCTCCCTCAACTAGGTGGTTTCTCCATAACACTTTTACGGAGGCCACCTCTTTTTTGCTCAACATCTGCCCTTGAAGATCAAGAATTTCAACTGGAACCTCCTCATATGATAGGTTGTCTTTCACACCAAGATCTCCAAGGGGAAGAATGAACTCGGGGTTACAATGCACTTCTTTAGCGTATACGTGAATAACCGGATTAACTTAAGATAGTTAACTAGGGAGTTTCAACTTGTATTCTACTTTACCAACCCATTGAATGATTTCATAGGTACCCATATTGTCACGACCCAACCCGATGGGCCGTGACTAGTGCCCGTTTTGGACACCCACATACAAACCTGCTAAGTATAACCAACTGAAACTAAGACAATATGGAATTTAATCAAATCAAGCCAACCCCAACGTCATATATATATAAGAGGACCTGTCTCATAAGGAGTCATAACCATTCAACCATAACAGCATACGCGAGCCGACAAGGCCGCCACTATTCAAAGCATAATAACATATGTATGCCGACAAGGCTGCCACTACACAATACACAATGATGTACGCAGCCGACAAGGCTGCCCCTGTACAAGCGTACATTCCAAACAAACCATGTCCAGACCATTATCCAAAACATATATATACAATCCACATAATGTCCACAGACCTCTAAGAGTACATTAGTGAAACTCGACGGGACAGGGCCCCGCCATACCCATAGACGAGCAAAAGACTACACAAAAATTATGTACCAAAACGACTGGGCTCCAGAACAGTGGAGCTCTCCCAATCAGCAGAGTAGATATCCTAGGCGGGAGGATCACCGAATTGTGCGTCTACACCTGCGGGCATGAAACGCAGCCCCACCGAAAGGGAAGGGGGGGGTCAGTACGGACAATGTACTAGTAGCTAAAGCATAAGGTAAAGATGACAGGATACCAATATGGCAAGTCGAAACAAAATATCGCTACACATATACCCTTTTAAGTGAAAATCATGCATATATTTAACATTTAAGGTGCCCAGCTCCCTAGTAAGGGGCTCGGCAAAATAATCATCACGTCATCTCCGTCATCATCATCATCATAACCATCCTCATCACCAATCATATATATAATATACATACCC